>RJWK010057610.1:0-14092 GCA_004363435.1 Platanista minor
CACACACACTGCACACACACACTGCACACACAGGCACACACACTGCACACACTGCACACACATACAGGCACACACTGCACACAAACATACACATGTATGCACGCATGTTCACACATGGGCACACATACACAAAAGCACATGCAGAGGCACCTACACACATGTGCACACTTGAACACACAAACACACATACACACAGACTCTGGGGTTGGAATACCCATGACCTTATCCAGTGGAGATCCAAATCTTCCCCTGTGCACTTCACTGGGTAGTTGTTAGGGCTGAGTTAGAGACTGGATTTGAAAACATCATTTCTGAATTACAAGCACCATCCAGGTTCCCTTTTGTACAATCTGAAACGATGGTGGCTGGATTCCACAGATTCTCGAGTCCCTGACACTGGTTCACTTTGTCTGGAGCTGTCTCTGTGAAGAGCCTTTGGGGTCACTCTCTCTGCCCTCAGCTGCCCTTAGGCCCAACTGCTGCCCACCCAACAGAAGCTGGATGAGAGTATGGCAGTCTGGTGGGCTGGGGCTCCAGCTTTGGCTCAGGTTTTGGGGGAAGCTATCCAAGGGCTCTGGGTCAGTGACGGTGGACAGGCCTCCTTTGACCCCAGAATGTTCCTCTGTAAATGTAGGGCTAAAATAGTTGGCTCCTCCCAAGTTACAGCCACCTTCAAAGCTGGGATGGCCAGTCTACTAAGGGCAGGGGGTGCACGGGGTCCCAACCTGACCCTCAGCGCCCACAGGGTGACCACCTGCCTGCTCCCTCAAGGGGCTGGTACTCACGGGGGAAAGGGGTGCATGCTGCACCTTGCCTGGAGCCCCCAGCCACGCCTGCAAATGGGGCCCAGGAAAGCCTGCGTTTGGGCGATTGAGACCATCCGGGCGAGGGATGCAAGGGCGCCAGGGCTGTGGGGCTTTGTGGCGTCAGCAGGAGCTGGGGGTCGAGGGGCGGGTCCTGTTATCAGGGTGCGGGGCGGGGAGGTTTACCTTGGCGAGAGGTTGTCAGCAGCCTGGGGATGGAGGCAGGATCCTCCTGAAGCGCAAGGAACCCGCACAGAGGTGGGGATGGGGAGGAAGAGGGAGCAGGGCAAGGGGTTTGGTAGCCAAGAGGGAAGGGAAAGAGGTACATGGGGATGGGAGCCTTGTCCGTGGTGGGGGCGAATACCAGTGGGGAGGCAGGAGGCGGATCTCTGTTGGCAGGGACGTGAGGACGGAAGAGGCAGCAGGGGTCAGGCACCCCTTTGCGGAAGATGAAGGGGGTCGCTGGTCTTTAGGAGGCCCCAGGTCTCCCGCAGCTCCCGCAGCTATGCTCTCCCCGCTCAGGCGTGGCTGGCTGAGGTGTGTTTCTCGTTTCTTTAACGTCTCTAGGATGGAGGCTGGTGGTTCAAGGTTCTGCCCTGTGTGTGCCAGGGCAGTGAATGGGGGTAGGGGCCAGGCAGCTTGTTGAATGAGGGAATACTGGTTGCTAATTCGAATTCCCTGGAAGTTCCTGAACCTCCTCTGCATGTAAGGTGATTCTGGGCTGACGATTTCTTTCAATTTAGAAAATAGAATCACAGAATTTCTAAAACATTTCTTTCTCTGTCCATTTCAAATGTGTATAAATCTTTTTACAGGCTAAATAAGCCTCTTGGCCCATCTCACATATCAGGAATGATTCAAGGACCCAGGAGCATGTCTGAAATGTAATCATTTCCCAGAAGCCTGAGAGGAGATGGGCCTAACTTGCCATCTGACTTCAAATCACCTTTGATCATAATTGTAGGAGAAAATTAGCAACATTACTGTGAAGACATGAAAGTAATAGGTTGTATCCACTTAGCCATAGAAAAGGATGAGGTTCCCTTCAGCTCTGAAGTCCCTTTAGCTATTGCTTGTGATCAGCATCATGTTCTGACTGAATGCTCATTCAATAACAAACAATTTTTTTTTTTCTCTTTTCTCTTTATGGAGAGGTTTTCTGGGTTGGGAGCAGATTTTGTTGTGCATTATATTTTCCCAACATTAACGTGCAGCAAAAGTAGAGAACTAATGGTGATCAGGTTCAAACTCACATCTTTGCCGAGAATATCGTGTACAGGTGTGGGTGTGGTTGCAGGTACTGCAGAAGCAAAGTTTTGAAGAACTGGAAAGACTGTTAAACCTGCAACAGGGCTGGAGACCCTTGGGTCACTGTTGAGAATCTGAGGCAGGGAGAGTGTGGACTATGGCCCAGCATCATCTGTGCAGCTTGTTGGAGGCCCAGCGGGGAGGCTGCTGGTCCCTTATGAGATTCTACTACTGGCTGCGACACCATGCCACTTGCTTAGAAGGACACATGGACCCAAATGGTCCAGGTAACAGCACAGAGCATGCATCCTCCCAGAGGCAGCTTCTTCCCCGCAACACCCCCTATTCTCTTTCCAACATGGAAGTCAATGGAAACAACCCAAATGAGAGCGAGCAGAGGGTGTTTATTGCTAGCTCTCTGCAGCAAGGGAGATGGCCACCATCCCTTGGCAGCAATTCAGAGACAATCAGTGAGGTGCGAGAACTTCCTTGTGGAAAAAGAGCAGGTTTCATCTGTGCCCTGATGGAGGTTGTGGGTCTGGGGAACTGGAGCAGCTGACTAGAAGTGGAGTGTCCTGGACTGTCGCTAGAGATAGCAGCCTGATGTCCCACAAGTCTGACTGGCAGCAGGCTGGCTTCTTGGGCTGGTTAATGTAGAGGGTATTTTGGTTTCCTGGGCAGGTTTACTATAGGCTGAATGTGTGCCCCTAAAATTCATATGTTGAAACCTAGCCCCTGGGAAGTAGGGCCTTTGGGAGGTTGATTAGGTCAGGAGGGCAGAGCCTTCATCAATGGGATTAGTGCATTTATAAGAGAGACCCCAGAGAGCTCCTTTGCCCCTTCTATCAGGTAAGGACACAGAACGAAGATGGTTGTCTGTAAACCAGGAAGCAGGCCCTCACTAGACACCAAATCTGTTGGTGCCTTGATCTTGGATTCCACCTTCCAGAACTGTGAGAAATAAAGGTCTGTGGCTTATTAGACACCCTGTCATGGTATTTTGTTACAGCAGTCAGAGCAGATTAAGACAAGACTGCTGCATGTTGTGAGTCAGAGTTCTGTTTTTATATATGATCTGACCGATGTTTGTATGTTCAGCCTCCAACTGGCATGAATCTGCTGTTGGATCAGGGCTTGTCTGACCAGGGGAGAGCCCATCTTCTCAGCCCAGTGGTTTCCAGAGGAACATTTTGAGACCACATGTGGGGCAGTGGTTTCTTGCCCACCCAGAAGCTGTCCTTGGTGGTCCCCTCACCCATCCTGTGTGGAGAGCTCAACCTGGCAGGAGAGCTAGCTGCAGAGAATCAGTTCAGGCTATGGTGCCTGGAGACAGTAGAGGAAGGCCATGGATCTGAGCAGAAGTTGGATGGAAAACCAGTGGGTAAGACTAAGTAGTACTTGTGTTAGGGAACCATTAACTGAAACCACCTGCCTTGGCCAGGCAGCATAATAACTGCTTGCATGAGTTATCTCACAACAGAAGGTCCCCAAAAGGAACACGGAACTAATAAGCTACTGCCAGCCAGAAGGATTCGGGAGGGACAGAAGAAGGGAGGAGATGCCAGCCCGTAACATGTCCTGCCAACCTCCCAGAAATCATGTTGGGATACATCTTGGCTAAGAGATGTGTGCACCACCAGGAAGGACCCTGAGTCAGACCAAATATGAGCACAAGCAAGATGATTGGCCCGAGACAACTCGGAAAGCTAACTCCATTAGCATAAAACCTGAGCCTGTGAGCCTCTTGGCAGAGCAGCTCTCTTTTGTTCTCTTACCCTGATGCCCCTTCCCAATAAAGTCTCTTGCTTTGTCAGCACGTGTGTCTCCTTGGACAATTCATTTCTGAGTGTTAGACAAGAGCCCACTCTTGGGCCCTGGAAGGGGTCCCCCTTCCTGCAACACTTGGGTGCCTGAGCCTGTGGCCTTCAGAGCCTCATGTCACTTCATGCCTGATGACATGGACTTACAATTTCGTTTCTAGTTCTTTTCTCTACTTAATTACTTTTGTAAAGTTTGAATCATTTTATTTTGGGTTTTTGTTTCCATCCATATTTGCCACTTTTAGCCAGAGGGACAGAAACCAAAAATTTTAAATCAGTCTTTTTTTTTTTTGGAAATATACAAAACTAAGTATAAAAGGAAATATAAACTTTCAAATGATGATTTTGATGTGTTTGTAGCATTTATTCTTCTGAGGTGTGGGGAAGGAAAATTATTTCCTCTACCGTCTTAGGGGCATGTGAACTAAACTGATAAAAGACAGAATAATAAGAAAAGCATACACATTTTATTTGATGTTAATTGTTTTAAAATTTATGTGCATGGTGGCTTCACAGACAAGAACTGAACCCCCCCACCAAAAAAAAAAAAAAATACGAGACTCAAGGGCTTATATTGTAGACTGAAAAAAAAAATCACAATGTGAGAGTTGTGAGTTAAGTTTTATTTGGGGCAAAATGAGGACTATAGCCTGGGAGACAGTGTCTCAGATAGATCTGAGGAACTGCTCCGAATAAGTGGGGGTACGGGAAGTCAGCATATATGTGATTTTGGTGAAGGGGGATACATGCAATAAAGCGCATATTTTGGTGGAAGGTTGCTGCGAGTCACAAGGAACAGATGTCTCTGTTAATGATTTTAGTGCTTTTCTAGATATAAGATGCAAGAATTTGGCCTCATAATCTTCTCCTGAAAATATCTTAACTGTCCAAAGGTCTGTTCTGCCAGTTTTTCCCAGAGCACGAAGGGCCTCATTCCTGATCTCCACCCTGAACTCCTCTCGGGGTGTGTTGAAGGTCAGCGACTGCATTGGCAAGTGACGATCTTTGTAGAGGCAAATGGCAAGTGCCAATTTTTAGTTGGCAATATCAGTTTTAACAAAGGAGATAAATTGTGGAGAAGTAACAAGAAAAAAGAAGGAAGCTTGAGCTTCTTGGTGTGGTGTGATGGGAAGGTAAATATATGGGGAAAGTAATGATAGGTAGGAGTTATTTAGCAAGTTTTGCTTCTGCAGACTCACCTCAGTGTTGAGGTGAGATCACCCTCTTTGGTGATCTCCTTTTTCTGGTACAGGGGTTGGGGGACACCTATGCAAGGGGTATTTATGCCCTGCTTTTAGGCAGAGAGAGGGAGAGCAGAGAGCTCATTCTGTGTCTGTTTTTTCTCAGTTGACTTCAGCTCAAAGTAATCCTATGGCAAAGAAGTATTGTGGTGTAAGCTCTGACAGTTACCCTTTCTTTTTGCAATGTAAGTGCCTGACTTAAACTTTGATTGCTGAGGCGTCCACTTCAGAGGGGGCATTCTGAAGGCTATCTCAGATAAATATACAGCCAGCCACATGACTAGATAAAGAGCCAGGACGTGAGCGTGCACCTCCTAACTCCTGCCCCTGCCCCCCAAGAGGTTTCTTTATTTTAGCGATCCTGGTTGATTTAGTTAACTGGACATTTGGGCTGCTTGGGTTTTATTTTTTTGGTTTTTTCCTTTTCTTTCTTTTTCTTCCTCCTGTGACTAAATTCTTGCTCTTATGTTTTAACTTCATCAATAAAGAGTGAACTAATAAAACACTAGGCCCCTACCCTTGACCCCAATAAAAGCAGAACGAGGCCACCAGGCCATTCGTGTTCTCTCTCCTGCCACCCGCCACATGCCTTCTATGCTCCAAGAACTGTAAGTAAAAAATTCTTTTTTTTTTTCAATGTTTCCTAATACTTATTGCTGAAGAGCATCTTGCAAAATCATAATAAAACCCACAAGGAGGGCTTCCCTGGTGGCGCAGTGGTTGAGAGTCTGCCTGCCGATGCAGGGGACACGGGTTCGTGCCCCGGTCCGGGAAGAGCCATGGCCGCTGAGCCTGCGTGTCCGGAGCCTGAGCTCCACAACGGGAGAGGCCACAACAGTGAGAGGCCCGCGTACCGCAAAAAAAAAAAAAAGATAAAGCCGGACACTAGTTAAAGGTAGTAAAGACAGATTTCATCCAGTACTATTGTTAGAGGGGAAACAGACCTCAGTATAGAACTAGACTTCAACTCTGAATACTGCAAAGACAGCTGGGATTTGTAGACGGTGAGTGGATGGAAAATTCCTAAGAGGAAGCATCAGTGAGAAGGGGGTGTTGACAGAAATAATCAATAAACAATCTATAATAAGAATAGAAAAGAGGTTTATTTCAGCCAAACTGAAGACTATAACCTGGGAGATAGCCTCTCAGGTAGCTCTGAGGAACTGCTCTGGAGAAGCCTGTTTTTCAGCATAGTTTTATATCTTGTCAGAACAAAGAACATCAAACAGATAGGGGGTACATTCATTCAAGGTTTAAAAAATAAAACCAGATCAGCAGTGAGTCAGTAGGGCTTTGGTGCCTGGGAAGGGGGTCTTATCATCAAAGGAGTGCTGGTACTGGCGTCCTAAAGAAGACTAAAGATTAAATAATCTTTATCTTTTAAATGGACATTCTTTACTCCTGATCAATGCACCTTTTTTTAAAAAATGACTGAAGCAGTTGTACAATGTATGTTTGATAGACTGCAAACAGGCTGTTCTAGTTAGCATAAAATTCAAGTTAAATCACATATAAGCTAGAATGACCTCTCCATACATCAGTATGTGAAAATTCCATCCACCAGGGGGATTCTTGCTTAACTGGCTGTCTTAGTCTGTTCAGTGTGCGGTAATAGGATACCATAGATGGGGTGGCTTGTAAACAACAGAAATGTATTTCTCACAGTTCTGGAGGCTGGAAGTCCAAGATCAAGTTGCTGACAGATTTGGTGTCTGGTGAGAACCTACCTCGTGGTTCATGGACTGGCCTTCTCACTGTGTCCCCACATGGTTGTAGGGATGAGGGAGAGCTCTGGGATCTCTTTTATAAGGTCAGTAATCTCATTCATGAGAGCTCTACCCTCCTGACCTAAGCACCTCCCACAAAGGCCCCACCTCCTCATACCAGCACCTTGAGGGTTAGATTTCAATATACGAATTTTGGGAGGCCATCAAGTGGTCTACGTCACTGGCCTAACAGGATTCTTGCTCAAGGCAGGACAAGGATGTATGTATACACCAAAGGTGGGGAATGAAGAACTAGATCAGCCATCATGGGTTGGGGGGGTAGGGTATCTCTTACTAAACTGACTTAACATGATCCTTGCTAAGGGCACTGCCAGGATGAACACAGACGCCCAAGGTCCAAGCCTTGTTGAGAGGAGGGCTCAGAGGAGCCTGGCTGGAGGAGAGTCTTTGTCATTAATAAAGCTTGAACTTGCTTTAAGACTTTGGAGGCACTGCAAGTTGCCCTCTGGTTTGTGGGAGCTGAAGGGCATCTGCACACTTTGCAGTGATGTCCAAAATGACCGGGAGAACCATCAGCATTCCTGTAAACCTTAAAGTTGGTATTTTATGCACTATAATATAGGGGAAATTTTAAGTATATTCAATACCGCTTTGGGGTGTCATTTCCACAGAGCTGTGGGATTTTGGTCTACTCGCCTTGCAAAAGTGGAATCCTTTATGCAGTTATCCTCAAGACAGGTACCCACCTACTAGTGAACAAGATGTGTGCCTGTCCTCCTTTGGGAATCGGGTGGGAATGGGCTTAGGTCAAGTGTCTGCAGCCCTGCAACTTCCAGGCCTGGTTCCAGTTTTGCCTTTTGAAATAACAGAGTAATCCTCTCCTTCTCCTGTCTCATGTAGCCAGCTCTTCAAATATCTGGAGGTATCCATTTTGTTATCCACCCCACACCTTCCCCACTGGCCCCTAACAGGTTGTCCATTCTTCAACCATAATACCTGCACTGCTGCCACCATTCTTACTTGGCCTGGTTTCTGGATATCTCACTAACATGAGTGTTGTTCTCTGTAGTTACCACAGAGCCTGCCATATCTGTCGGGATTTTGTTATAATAACAAACTGCCCCATATTCTGATGCACCACAGCAAAGGTTATTTCTCACGTCCATTGCCTGTGCATCGTGGGCCTTGTAGGGGAGGGGAAAAAAACATTCCCCCCATCCTCTTATGTTTTCCTGAGGTCTATGAATTAAACTGACATCAGGCAGATTAATAGAAGAAAAAGCATCCAATTTTCTTATGTTTCTAATTATGTATGGGAGCTTCCTAGAAATAATTGAAAACAGAAATTGGTGGTTAGACCCTGGGGCCATTATACCATTTTAACAACGGACACTAAATTGTGGAGAAGCGACTAGACCGAGGAAAGGGGGTCTGGAATTCTGGGGGAGGGGGGTTGTGGGAATGTAACTAAGGAAATGTATGGGAGGCACTAATGACAGATAAAGGTTGTTTATGCGGACTCATCTCAGGCCCATCTCAGGTGATGAGCCCCTCGCCTTTTTTTGGTATAAGAGGGGGGGCACCTTTGCACATGGAAATTTTCTTTATAAATGGGAAACTTCTGCCCTGCTTATAGGCAGAGAGAGGGAGGACAGAGAGCCCCTCCTGTGTCTGTTGTTTCTCAACTGCCTCCAGCTCAAAAAATCAATATGCCAAAGGAGCATATTTTGGGGTGGCACATCCCAATCCCCTTCAGCCTCTTGGGGATTTCACTGCAATGTGTCCTCTCTCAGGAGGCCAGTTCATAGCCTCTACAATCTGGAACATTGCCAACTGCCAGGATGGGGATCACCAGCTCTCAAAGCCAGTTATTCCAGAAAATGCCAGTAGGTCACCCTCTGGCTTAACAAAGCCCTCAATTATTTTGAGCCACTGGGACCCGAGACACAGGGCTCTTTAGTGATGGCTGGCAGCATCTATTGGGGCCTCAGCTACCTTAGGAAGTGGTGGCAACCCAGTGGACATGCCAGTCAGGCAGCCTGAGAACACGGAGGACACCCCTGTTGTGTTTATGGGCTCATTGCAACAGCGAACTCCCAGCAGAGGAGCTGTGCAGGGTCTCCCGGGAGAAAGGAAAAGACAGCAAGAGGATACAAGAACCTTCAGCCCATGATGGTCCAAAGTTGCTTTTATTAGACCACTGATGGATTTTCCTGTTTAGGGATCTGGGGTTACCCATTTCTGGAGGCTCTTCACGGCCGAGAGCCACTGTGCCCCTCTGTTCAGTTTGTACTCTCTGTACCTGGTAAGTGATGAATGTGAGCCGGGGCTCCTTGCTCTGCTTTGTTCCAGTTTCTACCTGCATTCCTTCTCAAGGACCAGGCAGGTGGGCAATCAGAAAGGTCCTGGTGGGGTCAATTAGGCAACCCATATGTCCTCATAAGGCAGGGGGCAGGCAGGGGGTGACCCATTGGAAAAACTCTGTTCTGCCTGAATTGCAGTTCCCAGCTTGTGGGTGCAGCTCCTGTGGAGAGGGAAGGGGAGTTGCCCATAACGTTCTGTGGGGGGAGATGCTGTTTAAGGTATAAAGTTGTAACCAGTAGATAAATAAGCTCTAGAAATCTAATGCACTGTTTAGTGATTATGGTCAACAATTCTGTATTATAAATTTAAAGTTGCAAAGAGATTAGGTCTTTTTTTTTTTTTTTTTTAAGTTTTTTCGTTTTTTGTTTTTATTTTTTGGCTATGCCGCACGGCATGTGGGATCTTAGTTCCCCTACCAGGGACTGAACCCATGCCCCCTGCATTGGAAGTGTGGAGTCTTAACCACTGGACCGCCAGGGAAGTCCCAAGAGATTAGGTCTTAATTGTTCCTTCCACAAATAAGAACTGCTAATTATGTGATGTGATAGAGGTGTTAACTAGTGCTACAGCAGTAATTATATTGCAATATATAAATGTATCAAATCCACACCTTACACTTATGCACTGTTACATGCCAATTATATCTCAATAAAAATAAATTTAGAAGAAGGTTCTATAAAGTCTCTGAAGTAAAAAGGAAGTAACAGTTCTTGATACTGGGCGGCATGTAACTCAGGAGGAGGAGAACCTCAGGTTTTGGCCCCAAACTTGGTTTGAAGGAGGGCTTCATGGTGTAAATCATGCTTGTTATTCTGTGACCTCAAGGCACAAGTCTTCTGCAGGTGCCATGGAGGAGAAGTGGTCTGTGAAAGCTCAGGAAGACCTGTTGGCTGAGTAACCACTGGTGACCGTAAGGGGAAAGCTGATTTTTATTTTAAGTAACTTCATGGTGCTGTCTGTTAGACATAAAACAGGAAAAGGAATATCTGATAAAGCAGACATTGGCCTTTTGTTTAAAAATGTACCCGGATCGGTTTTATTCAGTTAAAGACTTCTGTAATTTTGAGTGATACTTATCTTGTAATAGTAGAAATAAGACATGTTTCAGAATTTACATTGCTGATGTTACTTAAATATTTTATTTATTTTCAGAAAGGAAATCATAGAAATGGTATAAAACTTAAGAATTCCAACCGGTTTATAGTGAAATTTGAGTCTCCCTCAGTTGGGGGTTTTCTCAGTTCCTAGTTTCCCTTTTAAGATTGAATTCCTTGTATATTCTTCAAGAGGTACATATTCAATCATCTAATTATTATTTTTATCTAAATGATGACATATTATGCGTGCTGTTCTACAACTTGCCTTTTGTTAAACCTGACAGTTTATCAAGACATGTAAGAACTATCTGATTCTTCTTAATGACTTCACAGTTTTCCCTTTTGAAGCTATTAAGATTGTTTCCAATTAGTTTGTCATGAAGGTGATATATTTCTCAGCCCAATAACCTGGGGCATCCAAATAGAGCATGAATGTCTGGGGCTGATGCAGCATTTTTACAAATACTTCTTGAATATCCCACATCACGCTGGTATGGGGGCAACAGGCAGACAACTTATGTATAAGGGAAAATACAAATTAAAAATAAGTGGCTTAATTCTGCCTGTTGAAATTAAGGGGACACCCCCGCATCCCCCCCTCCCCCCTCCCTTTTGTTTCCTAATTTCTCCCTCGGTCCTTTTCAAATGTATATAAATCTTTTCAGTGGCTGACCTTGTCAGTCTCACATCTCAGGAATGTTTCCCTAAGCACCTGGAAGCCATCTCCGAAATGTAATTGCAGAGGAGGAAAAAACTTTTCCTCTCCCCTCTTAGATTCAGTATCTGCAAACATGACAAAAGACAGGTTAACAGGGAAAAGGCATACAAATTCTACTGATGTTAATATTTTTATATGCTTGGGGGCACTCACAGAAAAGAAGTGAAAACCAAGAAGTGGTTAGAGTCAGAAGCTTATATACCATTTTACCAAAAGGTGTTAAATTGTGAGAAGGTGAGTAGGAAATGTATGGCAGGTAAGTGTTGTCTAATGAGGTTTGTTTGTGCACTCATCTTGGTGCAACTTTCCATCTTCTTCATGCCCATTAAACTCCCCCAGGGAGGGGTTTTATGGCAGTCCTAATTTCTCAGAAGTTTCTGCTTTTAGTTAGATAAGGGAAGCTCTGAGAAGGTGTCTTTCTGCATCTATTGATTCTCAATTGCCATCAACTCAAAATAATCCACATGCCAAAGTGGCATATTTTGGGGTGGCATATTCTGATCCTCTTCATAATCATCAATGACGATAATGTCACATCTCCCAACTTCCTCAGAGGAAACGAGCTTAACTTTACCTATCACCTGGCTCCAAATTGCAAAATGTGCCTAAAGTATTGAATGGGTTGCATGTACTCAGCTCTGTAAAAGAATGAGACTTCTTTCTGTCTTTGTAGTCTCTTAGGTTGCTGGTGATGTACGTCACGTTCTGGTTTTGTGCTTACTGAAGAATAAGCTATTTTCTTTCTCTTCTCACTTTAAATTTCTTTTTAATTATATTTCTCCAACAAGTGCAGGTGTGCATGTAGTCAGAGTGGACTCCTAGCACCACCACTGCCCTTCCTTTCATGGGGCCCTCTAGGCACTGGCCACCAGGGCTCGCTGTAACTAAAGTTAGAATGCATTTTAAGTACTTTATCTTGTGTAATTGTGAATCATTAGAGTACACCAATCCGGTCACCGTATGTCACAATAAGGACAGTGTTATGTTTTCTTAGGACTCTTGATTGCAAATGACAAACCCCAGTTTGAACTGGGTTAAAAGTGTGGTACATTTATCAAAGGATATCAGGGCTCTCACCAAGCAGGCCCCCCCCGGGAACAATGAGATCATAGTCCCTAGCACCAGCCTTCTCTGTCTTTCATCTCCCATCTCCGCTGTTTCAGTGCCTGCTGTTTTATTCTGATTTTTTCCACATGACAATAAAAGCTGTGACCAACAGCTCCAGAGTCCCATGATTTTTCAGCTCTATCCACTAGAGCAAGAGTAAAAAAAAAAATCTCTTTTGTCCCCAAAGCCAAAAATCCACCACTGGGTAGGAGGGAGGGAAATAACTAATACTAATGCTCACTTTAATTGTAATTATTATAATTTATTAGCCAACTCAGGCTATGTAACGAATACCCCAGACAGGGCAGCTCAAACAACAGACATTTATTGTCTCCCTGTCTTGGAGCCTGGAGGTCTGAGATCCAAGTGTCAGCAGCCCTGGTTTCTCCTGAGGCCTCTTCTCTCCTTGGCATGTAGACAGTAGTTGCTATGGAAAAACACACTTCTGTGTGTTTCCTTTACTCACAATTCTCTAGTTCACCTCTGACACTTCTGATCACTAAATGTTTGTGTGTGTGTGTGTGTGTGTGTGTGTGTTGGAGGGGGTGTTTCCACACACCACTGAGCAATCCTCAACACCAGCAAGTGTCCTACAATTCAACTCAATTCTGACGCTATCCACCTGGAGATAGTATCAGACACCATAGGTTAAGGGCTTAGTCCTACAAGACTCCTCCCCCTTCAGATGCCAATCAAAAGTCCAAGTTGTCACCTGTACTTCTGACCAACCGATGGAAATTCCCATGACCCCTCCTTGGGTTCAGTTAATTTGTTAGAGTTGCTCACAGAACTCAGGAAATCCGTTTACTCACTAGATTACTGGTTTATTATAAAAGATATTAAAGGACACAAATCAACAGCCAGATAAAGAGATACATAGGGTGAGGTCCTGAATGCAGGAGCTTCTGTTCCCACGGAGTCGTGGTGCACCACCCTTCTGGCACGTGTGAGTTCTCATTAACCAACCTAGAAAATCTCCAGTAGTACTACAGGTATTATCATGGAGCCTTCATTACATAGGCACAGTTGACTGAATCACTGGCTATTGGTGGTCGAACTCAACCTCCAGCTGCTGTTGCCTTCCTGGAGGCCAAGGGTGGGAATGAAAGTTTCAAACCTCTAATCACAGGGTTGGTTCCCCTGTGAACCAGCCCTTATCCTTTCCAAAGTCACCTCATTAACATAAACTCTGTTGTGATTGAAAGGGGCTTGCTATGAGTAACAAAAGACACCATTATCACTCTAATTACTTAAGAAATTCCAAAGGTTTTAGGATTTCTGTACTAGGAATGGGGAGGAAGACCAAATATATATTTCTAATTGTAAATCACAATATTACAACTGTCTTCTCCCTGTGTCATCACATGACCCTCTGTATGTCATAATCTCCTTTTAAGCGTGCCAGTCATGTGAGATTAGGGCCCAGCCCACCCTAGTGACTTCCTTTTAACTTGCTGACCTGAAACAAATAAACTGGTTTTCTTCAGCAAAGATGGGTTTATTCTGGATCAGCAGAGAATTGCAATTCTGGGTCTGCAACTGTGGTGAGCCTTGTGCAAGACGCCCACAAGGTAAGGGAAAGAGAATGCTTTTATAGAGAGAAAAGGAAGTTGGAAGGGTTATAGTAAAAAAAAAAAGAGTCCATGTCTTTTCATTGCCTGAGTCCTTGCTGGGACAGAAGAGGAGTCTTTCTTTTTCCTATTGGGCTCTGCTATCATCTCAGGGCATGAGAGCTCCCTGTTCTGGTCTCCTAACTCTATTTAATTGAGGTTTCGGTTTATTAATTTTTTACTTTACTCCTTTTTTTTTTGCGGTACGCGGGCCTCTCCCGTGGCGGAGCACAGACTCCGGACGCGCAGGCTCAGCGGCCATGGCTCACGGGCCCAGCCGCTCCACAGCATGTGGGATCTTCCCGGACCGGGGCACGAACCCGTGTCCCCTGCATCGGCAGGCGGACTCTCAACCAC
>RJWK010057611.1:0-14093 GCA_004363435.1 Platanista minor
CACACATATAAATAACTTAATCACTTTGCTGTACACCTGAAACAAACACAACATTGTAAAGTAACTATACTTCAAAAAAATGGTTAAAAAAAGAATAATAAAAACAAAATCATTATTTTACCTTCCAACAAAAAAGGTGCCTGCAATCAGAACACTTCCAACTTATTTCCTGCAGATGGATAACCACTTAAATAACTCCAAAGGCAATATGGAAAAAGGTGAGATATTCATTCTTGAAGGGATTAAAAGAACAGGGACATCTAGTGTGGAGAGGGTTCAACAGTGGATAAGGCGGCAGAAAAGGGCTCCCTTATCCTTGCTGAAAAGTAGGAAAACTCAAGGAGAGGAGCCCTCAGCTTTGAAAATGAGTATCCAACTTAAAATTCTGAGGTTGATGCTCAGGTCAGTACAGTGTCTAATGGATGTAGGGGCACAGATTGCAAACTACCCACTAGAGACGGAGAAACTATCAGCTTCTGCCTTGGCACCATTGTTAGACTAGGAAGATAATCACAAAGTACTGTCTAGGACCCTGTGATAGGAACACAGTGACAAACTGCTTGGTTCTTGCCCTCAGAAAATCAGGTCTCATAGAGAGAGATAGATATATAACTAAATGTTACACGTCACACTATACTGGGTGCTATGTAGCAGAGAAATGAACAATATACTGTGATAACATAGAAAAGCATTTAATTTTGAAAAGTGTCAGGATCTGGCTATGCCATTTAGTCTCACAAGATAAATGGATTTTCTTGATTTCTAGACTTTCCTTGCTAACCAGGGCAGTGGGATTAACTATCCCATTGTCTAATGGATTCAAATCTAGACCATAATATTTACTAGAAACTCACTTTGGGCAAGTTACCTAACCTCTCTGAAATTTCTCTTTAAAGTTTTTACATATAAAATGGAGCTAATAATAATATCTACTTCATTAGTCATATCATAGCAAAGTAGTATTGAGTCAAACCCTCCTGAATGGTGTTGGTGTGAGAGAGACTTGAAACAGTGGTTCTAAATATACTTTGAAGATGGCAAAGTACCTTAAAATATAAATTATTGATGCTATTTTAAAAGTTTACTATTTCATATTCAACATAATGATAGAATTTATGTTTCTTAAGGGCAAGAAACACGTGTTCTTATTTCTTCCATTTCTCCCATTTATAAAATATAAGGCATAATACCATGGTTTGAACATTGAGCCTTTTTAGTAAAAGTCTTGGATTAAAGTATGCTTTCTTTCCCTCTCTGAGATCAATGGGGCTTAAAAGGTTGAGGACTGTTTACAGACATGAGCTACTATGTCACATTACAGGATACATACGTAATCTAATGTTCCTGGTCAAGGGAGAAGAAAATATTAATGTTACAGCCTGTATTATATATACAATGTATATTCATATACATATATATCACACAAACGTTATGTTTGTGTGTGTATAAAATCCCAACACCTTCCCTACAGTGTCATATCATTGCTGAAATTGATCCCAGAAACGCTAAACTAGATGTAGTCTTAAACAGAGTGGAGCTGTATAGCTCTGCAGCTAGATAAATCTACATCTTTTTGATAGGAATCTCTTACTTATTTTTGTGAACTTTTTTCTTTTATTATATGTAGGGGATATATTTCTTAATTAGCTAGTCAATTAAAATGCACTCTGATAAAGAGTAAAAAAAACAATCAGCACTATCTCTGAGGACAAATGCACATTCCTTAATGTAACACTCTGTTTAAAATGTGGTTTGATTAATGTCAAATTTTCAGAAGGTACATTTAAGAGAGGAACAGGGTCATTAGACTAGGAATTCTTGTCAAAAAGGATCAGTTTCTGTTTTATTTCAACCATCTATCTTTGTAGTTGGTAATGTTTTTATACCTTTACAACATTTTATAAATGAAGCCCTTTTGATGTCCTTTCAAAAGATGTTTAATAAAGTAGTGAGACTAACATTTTTTTTTTCACCAACTGTTCATAGTACCTGGGAATGGTTTGCAGAGAATAGGAAAATTGCTTCCCTTCAAAATTGCTCAGTAGGGATGAATGGTTAGTCTCATTTGAACACAAATCCCTGCCTACCCCCACACTTACCTTTGATAAATGTGGGCCAGGACTGATGCTACAAAGAGAAGAAACCAAAGAAGGAACAGTGGGGCCCTATTTTAGAAAGTAGGAATATATTACAGAGAAAAGAGGCTAAATTCAGAATCAAATTTCTACATTCATCAAGTAATCAGGTCCTCTGGATAGTTACTTAAGCACTGGAAGTTTAATGATCTCAATCACAACTTTTTCTATCTGCAAAATAGAGAATGACAAAAATCTCCCCTTCTTGTTTCATAAGCTTGTATATAAAATTCAAAAAAGATCATTATATTCATTGTTAACATTTTTGAGTGTTTCCTGTGTATCAAAATTAAATAAATGAAGCACGTGTAACAAGGATCCACTAATAATTATAATAGCCTTATAAGATACTTCCTATCTGCTTTTTTGGTTGAGGAAACAGTGTTTGTGAGGTTAATAGACTTGTCCAAGGTTACAAGTAAATAAATTATACAGCTAAAACTAAAATCCAAGCAAATACTGAGTCTGTGCAGTTAACTGTATTATACAATACTATCTCCCAAGATCATGGATATACATACACTTAGGAAATCATAAAACAGGTGCAAAATAATATATATTTTATTATTTCCAATTTAGCTAGGGGCTTAGAATGAATTAAAATACCTAGCAAGTTGACTGCTACTTAGCAAGACTTTGATAGTGTTTAGAACATCGGTGTCAATCCTGATTTGTATCATATGTTAAAACCTCCCAAGAAGAGAGACCACTTTGCCAGGCTTATATCTATAAAGTTAGAGACAGGTATGTAGTGCTATCTTCTTACCTCTTCTGTATTCCTATTACTCCTTTCCCCTTCCCATAGCATGCAAATTATGCTGATTGATGCCCTGGGTTGGTAACTAACTTAATGAAACCTCTTTAATTAATTTCACAAATGTTTACTGAACATCTACTGTGACTCAATTCACCATCCAGTGAATATATTCAGGCATAGAAAAATTTCCCATACAAGATGGTGAAATAAGCCAAAGCTATTATGAAGCTACAAGCTTAGAGTCTAATGGGAATTCATGTGACTCACTTTGTTGAGATACTCACTTTGATCAGGTGGTCTGGAGTGAAACCTCCAATATCTCTGAGATATATGTATAATTAAAATGGTAAAAGTTAAGGATAATGAGAGAATCCTAAAGCAGCAAGAGAAAAACAATTTGCTACATACAAGGGAAACCCCAAAAGGCTATCAGCAGATTTTTAAGCAGAAAACTTACAGTTCAAAAGGAATGGCATGACAGATTCAGAGTGCTGAAAGAAAAAAAAAAAATTCCACCTTAAAATTCTCTACCTAGCAAGATTATCATTCAGAATTAAAGGAGAGATTAAGAGTTTCCCAGATAAGCAAAAGTTAAAGTAGTTTACCACCACTAAACTAGCCTTATAAGAAATGACAGAAGACATTTTTTAAGTTGAAAAGAAATGTCACTAATTAATAATAATAAAACAGACAAAAGTAAAAATCTCACTAGAAAATTTAAATGTGTAATAAAGGTAGTGGAGGATAACAGATAAAGAACCTATCACTTATAAAGCAAGCAGGATGGTTAAAATACAATAGTACAATTAGCTAAATATTATAATAATTAGTTAAAGCATACATAAAATAAAAAGATATAAAATGTGTCCTCAAAAGAACAAATTGTAGGTAGGGAATAGTAAAAAGATAAAGCTTTGGAATGTGTTCAAATTTAAGTTGCTACCAACTGAAAAACAGACTTCTATTTACATAGGATGTTATGTGTGAATCTCACAGTAACCACAATGAAAAATCTTACAGTGCATACACAAAAGAAATGAGAAGGAATCTAAACATAACACTAAAGAAAACAAACAAAACACAAGGGAAGAGAGAAAGAAGAAGAGGAGAAAGGAACAGAGAGGAACAACTAAGACAGCCAGAAAACATCAGCAAAATGGCAATAAGCATGCACCTAACAATAAGTACTATAAATGCAAATGGACTAACTTTGCCAAACACAATATAGAGTGGCTGAATGGGTACAAAAACAAGACCCATGTATATGCTGCCTACAAGATACTCACTTCAGAAGTAAGAAAAACCACAGACTAAAGTGAAGGGATGGAAAAGGATATTCCAATGCAAATGGAAAGGAAAAGAAAGCTGGAGTACCAATGCTCATACCAGACAAAAATAGACTTTAAACAAAGACTGCAATAAAAGACAAAGAAGTTCATTGTATAATGATAGAGGGGCCAATACAGGTAAAAGATATAACATTTATAAATGTATATGCACCAGACATAGGAGCACTGATATATAAAGCAAATATTAATGGAATAAAGGGAGAAATTAAAAGCCCTACAATAATAATAGGGGGCTTAAAACACCCCACTTACATCAACGGATTGATCATCCAGACAGAAAATCAGTAAGGAAACATTGGACTAAAATGATGCATTTGAGCAGATGGTTTTAATTGATATATACATAATATTTCACTCAAAAGCCACAGAATACATATAGCTTTCGATTGCACATGGAACATTCTCCAAGATAGATCACATATTAGATCACAAAACAAGTCTGATAAATTCAAGAAGATTAAATTATATCAAGCATCTTCAACAAAAATGGTATGAAATTAGAAATCAATCACAAGAAAAAACACAAAAATGTGAATATTAAACAACATACTACTGAATAATCAATGATTACTGAACAAATCAGAGAAATGAAAAACTACCTAGAACAAATGAGAAATACCCAAATCTATGAGAGGTAGGAATAGTGGTTCTGAGAAGGAAGTTCACAGTAATACAGACCTACCACACACTTAGAAAAGAAAAATCCCAAATAAACCCTCTAACTTTAGACTTAAAAGAACTAGAAAAAGAAGACTAAACAAAGCTCAAAGACAGTAGAAGGAAGGCAATATAAAGATCAGAGCAGAAATAAATAGAGACTGAAAAATGGAAAAGATCAATGAAACTATGAGCTTGTCCTCTGAAACTGATGAGCCTTTAGATAGACTAATGAAGTGAAAAAGAGAGTGAGCTCAAATAAATAAAATCAGAAATGAAAGAGGAGTTACAACCAACACCATAGAAATACAAAAGAACATAAGAAACCAGTAAGAACGATTACACAACAAAAAAATGGAAAACCCAGGAGAAATGGATAAATTTGTAGAAACATGCAATCTTCCAAGACTAAATCAGGAAGAAATAGAAAATCTAAACAGACTGAGCAATACAAATGAAATTGAATCAGTAATAAAAAAATACTAACAAACAAGACAAGATGGCTTCATTGGTGAATTCTACAAAACACTCAAATATTTAATATCTATCCATTTCAAATTTTTTCAAAGTTGATAAGAAGGGAAACCTTCCAAACACATTTTACAAAGCCAGAATTACCCTAATACCAAAACCAAACAAGAGCACCATAAGAAAAGAAAATTACAGGACACTATGTCTGATGAACATAGACACAAAAATCCTCAAGAAAATTTTAGCAAATTGAAACAACAATACATTAAAATGATCATACACTACAATCAAGTGAAATTTATTCCAGGAAATGCAAGGATGGTTTACCATCCTCAAGTCAATCGATGTGATGTATTAACAAAATAAAGGATAAAAAATCATATAATCATTTTAATAGATGCAGAAAATGCATTTGATAAATTAAGCATCCACTTATGATTAAAACTTGGGGAGGAGAACAAAATGAAAGAGTATGAGGACTCTGAGCCCACCTCCCCCCACAAACACATCAAAACTACATCTACATGTGGAGGAATTTTCACTGAAAACAAATTGGGCACTGGTAGACTCTTCTACAACCAAGGCTATAAAGAAAGATGCACATGGAGTCAGGTAGGAAGGGAGGAGAAGTGATCAGGTTGGGACTCACACCTTTAGGAGGAAACATAGAAGAGGAGGAGGGTATCACAGGCTTGAAGATCCTTCCTGGGAAGTGCGGGACTTAAGCCATATATCAGGCACCCCAGCCCTGGGGTTGAAAAATGGCAAGACAAGTATTTTTAGCTGGTTTGAAAACCAATGGGACTTACAGGAGGTCTGTAAGAAACTGAGACTCTGCTCACAAAGAGCACACACACACACTTCCTTACTCTGGGAAACAAGGCAGAAAAAGCATATTGAAACTGCTCAGGGCTCTGGCTGTTTTCCTACAACTGTCCCAACATGGCCCGGGCTCCTCTAGCTCTGTCACATCTCCACATTAGAGTGAAGGTTACTGTTGCTGAGGAGAGGGCATACTTGGGGCAGACAGAGCTGGCTTGGGCCTGGCTCTGTATCTGAACAGGGCAGGGGTGGCCACTACTGATGTGCATGGAGGCAGCAGACCAGGAGATGTCTGAAACTCTGACTCACATGCCAGGATCATCATAGCATGTGCTATAGCCCATGCCAAGAACTGGCTCCGGCCCCTTTAGCTCCAGTGAAGACCCCCACTAGGGTGAAGGCTGCTGTTACTGAGGAAAGTGCACACTGTGGGGGTGAAAGCTGGCTCAGACATGGAAGTGCATCTGAATGGGCTGAGGTAAGCCACTGTTGGCATTCATAGAGGTGGTGGGTCAGAAATTGGCTGGAGCTCTGACCATTGTGGTGAAACCATTCCAGTATATGCCCCAGTCCATACTGGCACCCACCCTGGCCCCTTCTGCTTCAGTGTACTCCCATTTATGGCAAAGGTGCCATTACCAGGCAGGGAGCAAGTGCACATTTTGAGGGAATGGAACCAGTTCAGATCCAAACCTAAGGGCTTCTGCTCAAGCATACTGGGGTCCAACCCCACCACTGATAGGATAGTAATAGCCACTGAACATAGGAGAAGCCATGGGTCACACCTGGACCTGGCTCTATCCCCACCATCTCTGAAACCCACCTCCAAACAAGGTGATATCTGCTAGCACAAACTGGGGGAAGAAGTGACCGGTACTCACTTCAGATCTAGCTCTCCTACCAAAGCCACTGGGCACATGCAGACTGCATAGGGACACTCTCACACAATTATACCTCTTCAGGATGAGGATAGGTAACTGTTTCACCTAATTTCATAGAGAAATAGAAAGTTAAGCAAAATGAAAACACAGAGGAATTTATTTCAAACAAAAGAACAAGAAAAAACTGAAAAAACAACTAATGGAATAGAGATAAATAATTTAATTGATAAAAAATTGAAAGGATTAGTAATAAAAATGCTAGCTGAGATTTGGAAGAGAATAGATGAAGACAGTGAAAATTTTAATAAGTATGTAGGAAATATGAAAAAGAACCAGTCAGAGCTGAGGAATAAAATGACTGAAATGAAAAACACACTAGAAGGAATTAAGATCAGATTAGGTGACACAGAAGAAAGAATAAGTGATCTGGAAGATAAAATAATAGAAAAAAATCATTAAATTAGAACAGGAAAAAAGTAAAACAAATTCAAAAAATGAGAACAGTTTTTTTTTTTTTTTTTTTTTTTTTGCGGTACGCAGGCCTCTCACTGTTGTGGCTTCTCCCGTTGCGGAGCACAGGCTCTGGGTGTGCAGGCTCAGCGGCCATGGCTCATGGGCCCAGCCGCTCTGCAGCATGTGGGATCTTCCCGGACCGGGGCATGAACCTGTGTCCCCTACATCATCAGGCAGACTCTCAACCACTGTGCCACCAGGGAAGCCCGAGAACAGTTTTAAAGGACATCTGGACAACATCAAGTGTGTTAACACTTGCATTATAGTGGCTTCAGAAGGAGAAGAGACAGAAAAAGTGTTTGAAAATTTACTTGATAAAATTATGGGTGAAAACTTCCTGAACCTGAGAAGAAACACATATTCAGGTATAGGAAGCACAGAGAGCCCCAAATAAGATGAACCCAAAGAGGCACACACCAAGGCAGATCATAATTAAAATGGCAAAAGTTAAAGATAAAGAGAGATTTCAAAAAGCAGCAAAAGACAAAGAGTCATATACAAGGGAATCTCCATAAGACTACAAGATGATTTCTCTGCAGAAGTTTTGCAGGCTAGAGGGAGTGGCATGGCATATTTAAAGAGCTGAAAGGGAAAATGCCACAACCTAGGATACTGTACCCAGCAAGACTATAATTTAGAATAGAAGGACAGATAAATAACTACTCAGAAAAGCAAAAAATAGAGTTAACCAATGCTAAACCTACAATAAAAGAACTGTTGAACTGTCTTCCCTATATGCAAAAGAAGTAAGAATATATAGGAAAGGAAAAAATCACCAGGAAAGGCAGGTATATAGTAAGGATTGAAGATTACTTAAATAAGTCAGTATGTAGATTAAAAGACAAAAAAATGTAAAGCAACTATAACTACAATAAGAATTTAAGGGATATACATGAAGATGTAACAAAAGGCATAAAAAACACAAAATGTGGGGAGGGGAGTGAAAAATTTAGATCTTTTAGAATGTGTTTAAACCTAAACTACTACCAGTGTAGAACAAGTAGATATAACTATGGGTCAAAATATATGGACCACATAGTAACCACCAATTTAAAAAAACTATAATAGATACACAAAAAGTGAAAAGAAAGAAACTCAAGCATAGTACAAAAGAAAAACATCAAACCACAATGGTAGAAACAAAAAGATGTGAACAGAGAAGAACAACAAAAACAATTAGAAAACAAGTAATAAAATGGCAATAAGTACAAACCTATCAATAAATACTTTAAATGTCAATAGACTAAATGCTCTTGTCAAAAGAAATTGGGTGATTAATTGAATCAAAACAACAAGACCCTTAAATACGCTGCCTAAATGAGACTCACTTCAGGGCAAAAGACAGACACAGACTGAAAGTGGAGGGATGGAAAAATATATTTAATGCAAACAGAAATGACAAGAAAACAGGGGTAGTAATACTCATATCAGACAAAATAGACTTTTAAAAAAGGCTATAACAAAAGACAAGTAAGGGCATTATAAAAGAAGAGGACATTACACTCATTAACCTAAATGCATCCAATAAAAGAGCACCTACATATATAAAGCAAGTACTAACAGACATAAAGGGAAAAATTAACAATAACACAATAATAGTAGGGGACTTTAACACCCCACTGACATCGATGGACAGGTCATCCAGACCGAAAAATCAATAAGGCAACAGTCTTAAATGTCTTAAATGAAACAAAAAGCCAGTTGGACTTGATAGATATCCACAGGACATCACATTCAAAATCAGCAGAATACACATTATTTTCCCATGCACATGGACTGTCCTCCAGGATAAATCACATACTAGGCTACAAAATAAACCTCAACAAATTTAAAAGAATAAAATTATATCAAGCATTTTTTTCCAATCACAACAGTATGAAACTAGAAATCAACTACAGAAAGAAAAATGGGAAAAGATGAAACACATGGTGACCAAAAACCAATGAGTCAATGATAAAATCAAAGAGGAAATCAGAAAATACCTCAAGATAAATGTAAATGAAAATATAACTTTCCAAAATCTATGGGATGCACCAAAAGCAGGTATAAGAACAAAGTTTATAGCAATACAGTCTTTCCTCAAGAAGCAAACAAACAAAACCCTCAAATAAACTAACCTACCACCTAAAAGAATTAGAAAAAGAAGGACAAACCGAGCCCACAGTCAACAAATGGAAGGAAATAATATATCAGAAGGGAAATAAATAAAACAGAGATTAAAAAAAGAAAAGAAAAGATCAATGAACTAAGAGCTGGTTTTTTTTGAAAAGGTAAAAAAAATTGATAAATCTTTAGCCAGGCTCACCAGAAGAAAACAGAGAGATTCCAAATAAACAAAATGATAAATGAAAGAGAAGAAATAACAATCAATACCACAGAGATAAAAAAAACTCATAAAAGAATTCTATAAACAGTTGTATGGCAACAAACTGGACAACCGAGAGGAAATGGACACATTTCTAGAAACATTCAACCTGACAACACTGAATCAAGAAGAAACAGACAATTTGAACAGACTGATCTCTAGAAGTGAAATAGAATCTGTAATAATAATAATAATAAATCCCTGAAGACAAAAGTCCAGGACTGAACAATTTTACTGGGGAATTCTACCAAACATATAAAGAACTAATACCTATTCCTTTTCAAACTATTCTGAAGAATTGAAGAGGAATAAACAATCTCAAATTCATTCTGAGGCCAAAACCCTGATACCTTGATACCAAAATAAGACAAAGGCGCTACAAAAAATAATATATATATATATATAGGTCAATATCTTTGATGTATATAGATGCAAAAATCCTCAACAAATTATTAGCAAACCATATCCAACAATATATAAAAAGGATTGTACACCTTGATAAAGTTGGATTTATTCCAGGGTCACAAGGTTGGCTCAACATGCACAAACTGATCAATGTGACATATCACATTAAAAAAAAAGGATAGGTGTAGAAAAAAAATATTTGAAAAAATTCTACATCCATTCATGAAAAAATTCTCATCAAAGTGTGTATTATTATATCTCAACATAATAACAACCCACCGTTAATATCATACTCAACAGTGAAAATCCAAAAGCCTTCCTGCTAAATTCAGGAACAAGACAAAGATGCCCATTCTCTCCACTTCTATTTAGCATAACATTGGAAGTCCGAGTCAAAGCAATTAGATAAGAAAAAGATATAAATTGGAGGAGCTTCAAGATGGTGGAAGAGTACAACGTGGAGATCACCTTCCCCCCAACAAATACATCAGAAATACATCTAAATGTGGAACAACTCCTACAGAACACCTACTGAACGCTGGCAGAAGACCTCAGACCTCCCAAAAGGCAAGAAACTCCCCACGTACCTGGGTAGGGCAAAAGAAAAAAGAAAAAAAACAGAGACAAAAGAATAGGGATGGGGACCTGCACCAGTGGGAGGGGGCTGTGAAGGAGGAAAGGTTTCCACACACTAGGAAGCCCCTTCATGGGCAGAGACTGTGGGTGGCAGAGGGGGGAAGCTTCAGAGCCATGGAGGAGAGCGCAGCAACAGGGGTGCAAAGGGCAAAGCAAAGAGATTCCTGCACAGACGATTGGTGCCAATCAGCACTCACCAGCCCGAGAGGCTTCTCTGCTCACCCACCGGGATGGGTTGGGGTCTGGGAGCTGAGGCTCTGGCTTCGATTGGATCCCAGGGAGAGGACTGGGGTTGGCTGTGTGAACACAGCCTGAAGGGGGCTAGTGCACCACAGCTAGCTGGGAGGGAGTCCGGGAAAAAGTCTGGAACTGCCGAAGAGGCAAGAGACTTTTTCCTACCTCTTTGTTTCCTGGTGTGCAAGGAAAGGGGATTCAGAGCACTGCTTAAAGGAGCTCCAGAGATGGGTGCAAGCCACGGCTATCAGCACAGACCACAGAGATGGGCATGAGACACTAAGGCTGCTACTGCAGCCATCAAGAAGCCTGTGTGCGAGCACAGGTCACTCTCCACACCTCCCCTCCCGGAGCCTGTGCAGCCCGCCACTGCCAGGGTCCCGTGATCTAGGGACAACTTCCCCAGGAGAACACACAGCACACCTCAGGCCGGTGCAATGTCAAAACTGCCTCTGTCATAACAGGCTCAGCCTGCATTCCGTACCCCTCCCTCCCCCTGGGCTGAGTGAGCCAAAGCCCCCGAATCAGTTGCTCCTTTAACCCCACCCTGTCTGAGCGAAGAACAGACGCCCTCAGGCGACCAACATGCAAAGGCGGGGCCAAATCCAAAGCTGAATCCCGGGAGCTGTGCAAACAAAGAAGAGAAAGGGAAATCTCTCCCAGCAGCCTCAGGAGCAGGGGATTAAATCTCCAGTCAACTTGATGTACCCTGCATCTGTGGAATACCTGAATAGACAACAAGTCATCCCAAACTGAGGAGGTGGACTTTGGGAGCGATATATATATATATTTTTTTTCCCTTATTTTTCTTCTTGTGAGTGTGTATGCATATGCTTCTGTGTGTGATTTTGTCTGTATAGCTTTGCTTTTACCATTTGTCCTAGGGTTCTGTCTGTCCGTTTTTTTGTTGTTGTTTTTTTTGTTTTTTTTAGTATAGTTTTCAGTGCTTGTTATCATTGGTGGATTTGTTTTTTTGGTTTGGTTGTTCTCTTCTGTTCTTTTCTTTTAATTACTTAAAAATATTTTTTTAAATAATTATGTTTTGTTTTTTATTTTAATAACTTTTTAATTTAATTTAATTTTATTATCTTTTTCTTTCTTTCTTTCTTTTTCTCCCTTTTATTCTGAGCCATGTGGATGACAGGCTCTTGGTGCTCCACCCAGGTGTCAGGGCTGTGCCTCTGAGGTGGGAGAGCCAAGTTCAGGACACTGGTCCACCAGAGACCTCCCAGCTCCACGCAATATCAAATGGTGAAAATCTCCCAGAGATCTCCATCTCAACGCCAAGAGCCAGCTCCACTCAACGACCAGCAAGCTACAGTGCTGGACACCCTATGCCAAACAACTAGCAAAACAGGAACACATCCCCACCCATTAGCAGAGAGGCCACCTAAAATCATAATAAGGTCACAGACACCCCAAAACAAACCACCAGACGTGGACCTGCCCACCAGAAAGAAAAGATGCAGCTTCATCCACCAGAACACAGGCACTAGTCCCCTCCACGAGGAAGCCTACACAACCCACTGAACCAACCTTAGCCACTGGGAGCAGACATCAAAAATAACGGAAACTATGAACGTGCAGCTTGCGAAAAGGAGACCCCAAACACAGTAAGTTAAGCAAAATGAGAAGACAAAGAAACACAAAGCAGATGAAGGAGCAAGGTAAAAGTACACCAGACCAAACAAATGAAGAGGAAATAGGCAGTCTACCTGAAAAAGAATTCAGAATAGTGATAGTAAAGATGATCCAAAATCTTGGAAATAGAACAGAACAGAGAAAATAAAAGAAACGTTTAACAAGGACCTAGAAGAACTAAAGTGCAAATAAATAATCATGAATAACACAATAAATGAAATTAAAAATTCTCCAGAAGGTATCAGTAGCAGAATAACTGAGGCAGAAGAATGGATAAGTGACCTGGAAGATCAAATAGTGGAAATAACTACTGCAGAGCAGAATAAAGAAAAAATAATGAAAAGAATTGAGGACAGTCTCAAAGACCTCTGGGACAATATTAAACCCACCAACATTCAAATTATAGGGGTCCCTGAAGAAGAACAGAAAGAGAAAGGGATGGAGAAAATTATAGTTGAAGAGATTATAGTTGAAAACTTCCCTAATATGGGAAAGGAAATAGTTAATCAAGTCCAGGAAGCACAGAGAGTCCCATAAAGGATAAATCCAAGGAGAAACATGCCAAGTCACATATTAATCAAACTATCAAAAATTAAATACAATGAAAAAATATTAAAAACAGCAAGGGAAAAACAACAAATAACATACAAGGGAATCCCCATAAGGTTAACAGCTGATCATTCAGCAGAAACTGCAAACCAGAAGGGAGTGGCAGGACACATTTAAAGTGATGAAAGGGAAAAACCTAAAAACCAAGATTACTCTACCCAGCAAGGACCTCATTCAGATTTGACGGAGAAATTAAAACCTTTACAGACAAGCAAAAGCTAAGATTCTTCAGCACCAGCAAACCAGCTTTATAACAATGCTAAAGGAACTTCTCTAGGCAGGAAACACAAGAGAAGGAAAAGACCTACAGTAACAAACCCAAAACAATTAAGAAAATGGGACTAGGAACATACATATCGATAATTACCTTAAATGTAAATGGATTCAATGCTCCAACCAAAAGACATAGACTGGGGATTCCCTGGTGGTGCAGTGGTTGAGAGTCCGCCTGCCGATGCAGGGGACACGGGTGCGTGCCCCGGTCCAGGAAGATCCCACATGCCGCGGAGAGGCTGGGCCCGTGAACCATGGCTGCTGAGCCTGCGGTCCGGAGCCTGTGCTCCTCAACAGGAGAGGCCACAACAGTGAGAGGACCGCGTACAGCAAAAAAAAAAAAAA
>RJWK010057612.1:0-14090 GCA_004363435.1 Platanista minor
AAAAAAAAAAAAAAAAAAAAAAAAAAAAAAAAAAAAAAAAAAAAAATAATGGCTAATAATGGAGAACAGATACATACTGTGGTATAGTCAAACAATTCAATGCTGTAGAATATTTCAAAAGAATGACCTAGATCTACATAAAGTCATGTATAAATATAAAAATATTAATACTGGGCAAAAACAGTACATTGAAGAAAAAGTGTGATTATCATTTACACAAAATCTACAAAATTGCACATGACTGTATATGAATTAAGGAAACAAATGTATGTAGTAAAAGAATGAAGAACTGCAAGGGAATAGTCATCAATAAGTTTAATTAAAGTAATGGTTACTTTTCAAGTGCATGGAATCAAAAAGGGAAACAGAGAAATTCGACTATATCTGTAGAATTTTACTTCTTATAAAAAAAGATCTGAAGCAAATGTGACAAAATGTTAAGATCTGGCTATCCTAAATGACAGGTACAGGTGTTTTTTATGTTATTTTCTGTATTTTTCTTCATGTTTAAATTATTTGATGATATAAAAAGAAACAACTCAGTGACATTCAGTTCTCCTCTACTCAGATAGCAAATGAGCTATTTTCTGTGAACCTAAAGATATTACAAGTCCAAGATAAATCCTAGGGCCACAGTGACTACTACATGTGTACTGAATATCCAGTTACATGCTCCTCATTTCACAGACATTTTAGGAGATAATATACTGAATTAATATTTCCACATGTCGCTGGTGATCATATGCTGTCCTGTTTCAGATTAAGATACTACTACTTTTTGTAAACGGTTAAACATTTTGACATGCTTTTCTAGAAACTGGCATGGGCTTTATTTAAACCATTCTCCTTTCTGGATGAAGGTACATGATCTGCCTCAAAGTAACCTAGTTTCCTTTTCCCCAGACTGCTACTTCCAGAGGTTTAACCTGCAACTCCAGCCACTTTTAAAAACACGTTATACAACTTATTTTTTCCTATCAATAACAAGAGATCCTCAGCATTACCCAGCCTTTGAAAGGGTTCAGAAGAGAAGTTAGGGAAATTCACATACCTGCTGCAGTTTAAGACTTATAAGACTCTGGAATATGGCTTGAAACTCAGGATAGGGGAGAGCTACAGAAGGACTACTAAAGCAATTGTGTTAGTCCAGGTATGCTGTTCTACCTCACCACTACACCAAGTCAAGTCATTCAAATTGATTTCCTGGTGGCTCAGACCATGTGTGTTTATACAGGCAACTACAACCAAAATGGAAGCTGCTCACAGTGATACTCTTATTTTAAGGGATGCACTCTGATATTTTCTATTCTAGTATCTTATGTATCAGAAACACTGTCTGTTATGATCTCCTATATTGATTTCACAAACCCTGATGATTCACACACTAGAAAGTTGTTATGAATTATTTCTATGACTGTTATGTTCAAAATGCATGCATGATACATTGCGTTAATATATCAAGTTCATTTGGAAAATTTTTATTATATTCTACTTCCAGGGAGAACTTTTTCAGTGGAAAATTCTTATCAATGGAAAATGGTATTTTTAATTCAGTAATGAAGCATTACAGGGTAAGAGAACATTAAAGCAGATTTGATTTCCTGTGTGCTTTCCATCTTATCTCTGCAACACTCCCACTCTCCTCAACTTTGCCTGACTAAGGGGAAAAAAAGTAAATGAGGAAGTTTATTGGCGAGACAGAAGTGAAAATGACCAAGACATAGTGGCACGGAATAGCAGTTTACTTCTTATATATGAAGTGACAGGGACTCAACCCAGAATTTACCAGAATCAACTTGGAAAAGAAAAGAGGATGGAATAATAATAAGATAAATAGTTTTGACTAACAGAGCATTTAATTTCATATTTTTAAAGAACCATAGGTGTCTGTGGGTAGTTCCATGTCTCCTCCTTAGGACAGGTCAATACTCAAGTATGCTCTGTCAGTTCCTTATGATGATTTCCCCTCACAATGTCCTAACCTCCAATTTATTTCAGCTAAAATATAGAGTAATAAATAAATGTTTAATAAATGAAACATTTCACCAAATAATTGGAGAACTGTCTTCAGGGGTAGACATTCGGAAATACACTCAATTCATTGTTTGCTGGATTTACCTCTCAGAATATCTCTAGTGGTGTTTCTAGAGAAGCTCTTCAACAACCTACCGTTAATTCCACTTTATGTATAAAGGTTTCTCAAATCTTATCATCAATTCAACTTAGACATTATGAAAATATAGGTGCAAGGTCTTAAAGACCAGATATTCTGAGGCTGACATGGATCCAAGACTATAGGGCCAAGGAGGCAAGCGAAACATGAGTTCAGCCATATTCATGTCTATCTTGCATACTTTATTATGTAATTTGTATTATGTTATTTTGCACTTCCACCTCAAATTAGAACCTAATGTTATGTTATTTGCTTGTTATGGGTTTAATAGCATCTGCCATCTAGCAATACCCAGCAATATGGTTTCTGAATGAATTACCTAGATTATATTGAACTTTCCATTTTTAGCTTCTTTCTAAAAATGCAATTTTTTATAAAAATATTTTTTCAAATACAGAATAATCCTTACATTCTAAGAATGGTTCAAAATTTCATATGCTATTAACTTTCTAACCTTTGTAAAGAGACAGTAATATGAAGCCATTAGGGATAGATAAACTTGGCTGCCCACTGGAATCATCTGGGAAACTTTAAAAAGTACTGAGAGCTGGAACCCACTCCCAGATTCTTCATTAATTCGGGGGATGTGGCTTAGGCATGGGATATTCTGAAGGCTCTGCAGCTAACTATAATATGCACCAAGTTTGAGAACCACTGCTCTAAACCCTTGATACTCAGTGAAAGGTCTGAGGATTAGCAGCATCAGCTTTACCTTGAAGCTTGTTTATAAAGCAGAAGCTTGACTGTACCCATACCTATTGAATCAGATCCACATGATCAGGTGCTCCAATTTAACCAAACCAGAATTCCTTTTCTATAAAAATAAAGGACCAAGTCTATTCCATCCTTTCCAACTCTAAAATTCATATCCTACAACCTAAATGAGACACTGAGAAGCACTTTCAATCCCACCTTGAATTCTTTATCTATAAAATGAGAGACCACAGCCATCCTCTCCTCTCCAACCCCACAATTCTCGTTCCACAACCCTAAACAAATATAATGCTGAGGGAATTTGTAAAGTTGTGTAATAATTCCATCTTCATACCTTTGGATACACTTTCTCTTCCTTAGAATTTCTGTTTCCTTTCTCTTTTCTCACTGAGACACATAATTCAAGACCTAGGTAAAATCCCACCTCCTTTAGGAAGCATATCCTGAAGAATAATCCAGCTTTTCTCTAAAATTCTTTTGTCAGTATAATGAATTTCATGAAGTGTAGCACCTTGTTTCTTTCTATTATTACATATATATTATCTTGTTTCTCCAGTTAAATGATGAGTGTCTTAAGTGAGAGATCATGTCATTCATGTTCCTTTTCTATCCCAACCTAATGTCTAACCTTTGTAGTGAATTGTGTTGTTAAAATGTATATGGGAAATAAAAATAAGTTTGCACTACTATCACAAATTATTTATTCAAAACTAGCCTACCATTGACCTTTCCCCATAATGCCACCTCACCATACATAATGCAGGTTCTAGCACATCTGGGTGAATCACAGTCGGCTGTGCCTTAAGGCTCCTATTCTTTTCTTCCCACTTCCCTCAGGCCTGCCAGCCTGATGATAAAACTGCTTCAAATAGCACAGAAAAAAATCTCTGCTCATTAGTCCTACAGTATGCCTACAGGAGACCTCTAATATCCTTTTGCTCCATGCCTGTCTTACTCACCATTACATCTCCATCATAGTGTTTGGCACATACTGGGCATATAAATGTATTATTAACAATGTATCAACCAACTACTCAGGAACAAACTAATATAGAAAGTATGCTACTGAGCTCGTGATAACATTTAGAAGTATGATTTTTTTTATAGTATCTCCTATATATGCCTTTCTTAATATATGAATATATATATATATTTACATGATAAAAATAATATGTAGTCGTTGTACAAAACACAGATAAAGCAAACTGAGAAAATGTAATCTCCGAAACTGCACAACCCAAACATAACTGTTAGCAGATGCATATCTGTTCAGACCATCAATTTATATATATGTATATATATACATATATATAAACATATGCTATTAAACATATGTACTTTTTAAAACAGAGGATCACACTCTATCTACTGCTGTATACCCTGCTTTTATTCGATTAAGTATATAACAAAGCATCACTCCAGCCAGCAAATCAATTTATGATAAAATTTGTTTATGATGGTTGCATTAACAGATGCACCAAAATTTATTGATCAGTTACCTATCTTTGGAAGTTATTTCCATGTTTGGTAATTATAAATAATGCTATGATGAACAATTTTCATCACACATTATCCAAATATTTCCTTAGAATAAAAACCACTTCTCTCACCAGGGGATGGGAATTGTCAAAACATTTCATCAGCAATGCTATAATATTTATATTATAAATATTGTTATAATATTTATTAAGTAGTTACATACACTGAAATGTGACAAATAGAATAATTGATGCATATGGAAAATACTCACTTTCTTTTTGAGGGTAGATTTCAGTTTGGAGTGATCGGAACTCATAATATGGTATCTCCTGTTTGAATGTTGATGTGAGAATATGATCAAGTTCATCAATGTCATTCTGTTTTCAAATGAAAAGGAAATTTTTTCTTAGTTCAGGTATATACAGAGAAACTCATCTTAGTGTAATATAATAGAAAATTATTGACTGGAGTAAATACTGAGTAATCTTTAATAATACACCTTTTTTTTAAAAGAATAATACAAAATATTAGGGACTTGCCTAAAAGCCAACTATTAGAATAATAGAAGAACGGATGCAAGAAATTAGTCTTTGCTTTTGGATGAGTTAATTTACTTAAATACTCACTAATTTTATTTTATTTTATTTTTTATTTTTTTTGCTGTACGCGGGCCTCTCACTCTTGTGGCCTCTCCTGTTGCGGAGCACAGGCTCCGGACGCTCAGGCTCAGCGGCCATGGCTCACGGGCCCAGCTGCTCCGCAGCATATGGGATCTTCCCGGACCGGGGCACGAACCCGCGTCCCCTGCATCGGCAGGCGGACTCTCAACCACTGCGCCACCAGGGAAGCCCAGTACTCACTAATTTTAGAAGAGCATAACAGGAGGTCGATGATAACACTGAACTTTGTTTCAATAATAAATTCTGTTAAAATACATGTTACATTTTAATAAATGAAATAATAAAATGATGAGTCTGATTCTTCATCTTAAGGGTTAGTAATGGAATAGTCTTAAACAGATTATTTTATTTCTGTGTCAAAGTGAGGGAGAATATTCATATTGGCCTATTTTTCCCCTTTAAATATAAAATAACTATATATCAACTTTATTTCCCTAATCTGACCATTTTGGGAGGAGCCATGCAGAATCCAAGTGTTCTACTACCAATGACATAACCTATTGCAAAGGCCACCGTTCTTTTGAAATGAGTTTTGTGAAGCAATGGCTGGGACCAAATCGACATGTGACATAGTTGATTAAAGCTGAGGAAGTGCGCCAATCAACAAAGCCATGGGGTGGAAAGAGAACTGTGGAACAAAAGTGTCCAATAAAGACGTTTGAAATGATTTCCAAATAAATTATACATATCGCCAATACAGAGTCACAGAAATTAAATGACTGGATTGAAAAAAAAAAATGTTACTCTATTTCTTCATTTTTCAATAATCTGGGCACCTCAAATAATAAAGTGGTTCAGGCCTTTCTGGATTTTCTAAAAGTCCTATCTAGAAGTGGAGAGAAAGGATGAAAGTTTTTCTCAACCTATAGCTATGGAATGCAAAGCAAAACCCAACATTAATCGACTTAATGCTATGAACTATGTGAAGCCCTTTGTTCCGGATCATTTATAAAAAAAAAAGCAGATGGAGGGGAGATGAGACAATAAGCTCTGCCATCGAGACATTCAGGGACTTGTCATTGTTTGGGGGCAATGAACTGAGTTCTAGGTACTACTATACAAAATCTCTACCGGTCAGGTACAGGGCAGGCAAAAAGGGAAGTGGCTCAATTCCACAGAGGAAGAAATGGTCAGGAAAGGCTCTATGGAGAAGATGACCAAAGTTGAGATTGCTATGCAAATAAGGAGCTCTGGACTAAAGGCACAAATTGCATATAGTCAGGGAGGTGCCACGGAGCACGACCTGGTTAAGGATTTCAGGAATTTCCATAAGACTGCAGAAGAATGAGAGAGAGGAAGTGGGCATTTCAAAAAGTGCCTTGTATGTCTGACTAAAAGATTTTAATTCATCAAGCAACAAGGAGTTGTTTAAGGCCTACAATACGTAACATTGATATGTTTGCTATGTGGATTAAATTAAGCTTATTTAAGTATCAGCATAACTATGACTGCTTATGGGGTTGAATATTCATATTGAGTGGGACCTATTCTATAATTTATGTTGTGAAAACTTTATATTAGAGTAATTATTACTCAGTCTTTACAGGAAGTCTTTGCTAGGAACAGTGGGGCAAAACATTACTGGCAATATGTTTGCACATTCTTTATGCTAAAGCTCAAAAAGAATATGTTTTAGCTATAGGACTTGATAAAAGGAATTAAGAAATTAAAAAAACCCTAATATTAGTTTATAAAGTTTCTTAAAAATTTGTGTCAATGGCCGTGAGAGTTCTGCATAGGCTATTATCTCATCCTTGACATTTTTAAATAAAGAGATAAACTTACTATTTCTTCCCCAAAGTGTACAAGATTTAATGAGTAGAGATTAGCGTGTCATAGAGTTACTACACTCTTGTATAAGTTAGGCATAAGATAACCTCTGGGGTTCCTTCAGCTCTGAAGTTCTGAGACATAGAGAATTCAAAAGAGCATGAGTTCCCAGGAGGAATCTTAGAAGTACAATTTCTCACACAGAGGCACTACGACACTTTAATGCGAGAAATGCTACAGCTTATATCACTGAACTTTTAAAATGAAGTAGCAGCGTTCTTAGAATCAGAACAAAAGCTCTCACTATGCAGAAAAGGATATTTAATTAATTAAGAAAGAATGCAGATACCCTTTAATATTCTAGCCTATGATAACTAGCTCAATCACTTCTGTTTTCAATTTCATAATCATGCTACTAGTATTATACCTGCATATAAATAAACTGTACAGAACACAAAACAAAGGTGTGAAAAATCACAGAAATGGTTACTAACATAATCCCCAAAGAATTTCTCCCCAGAAGACACCCTAACTAGAAAAACCTGATTTGAGTAGTTATGCTTCTTTTTAAATTTCAAGGATGAAAATAGGCACCATTTCTAAACACTGGCATTGAAATTGGAAAATGCCATAAATTTTTCTCTCCTTAAAATAAATTGTGCAACCCTAAGAATACTTGATGAGGTTGGCACAACTGTTCTCCAAGCAGAAAAATTAAAACGGAGTAGTTTAATATTTGTTCAGCAAAATTCACAACCAACCTAAGACATTAGTTATAAATGAGCAACTTGATATGAAAATAAGAGCAGAATAAAATGATAAAATTATATTGGCAATAGTGTTTGGTTTTAGGAAAAATTAAATATACATAATAATATAAACATATATACATAAGCGTGCACACATAGATATCTATTTATCAAGAATATGAGAAAAAGAAAGCAGAAAAACTAATATATGAAATAGACAAAAAAATTAAATAGACAGAAGAATAATTACAAAATAATGAAGTAAACATATGACTTTTTCCAAGGGAATTTTTTCAGTGCCCTGTGATGGAATGTGGGACTGATGAACGTACTTAAAAAGTAATTTGCGGGCTTCCCTGGTGGCACAGTGGTTGAGAGTCCGCCTGCCAATGCAGGGGAGATGGGTTCATGCCCCGGTCCAGGAAGATCCCACATGCCACGGAGTGGCTGGGCCCGTGAGCCATGGCCGCTGAGCCTGTGCATCTGGAGCCTGTGCTCCGCAACGGGAGAGACCACAACAGTGAGAGGCCCACGTACCAAAAAAAAAAAAAAAAGTAATTTGCATATATATTTATAGATCACAATTCTATTTGAATATGAAGATGTTATATACATATATACTTATTTCTATAAGCAACTTTATTATAATGAGTATTTCTTCCTAAAAGAGAAAAATACATAAAATATCTATTTTAAAAGATATTAGAATTATGGACTTTTACTTCTGGGAAGATGGAAGAGTTACACTTTCTCCTTTTCATCTCCTTAAATACAATGGAAATGGTCAGATTTCAATAGAAAATCAATTATCATACAAGAAACAAGAATCAGAAAGATCTCTTGACTAAATGAAAAGAGACAATCAATAAATGCCAACACCAGATGAGAAGAATTTTGTAATTATCTGACAAAGATTTTAAAACATCCATGATACAAATGTTTCAACAAGCAATAACACTCATTCTTGGATTAAATAAATAAATAATAGAAGGTCTCAGCAAGGAAATAGAAAGCCTCAATAAAGAAACAGAAGGTATAAAAAACAACCAATTTGAAATTTTAAAACTGAAAAATGTAATAATCAAAATAAAACCTCAGTGGATGGACTCAACAGCAAAATGGAAAGGACAGAGGAAAGAATCAGTAAACTTAATGCTAGAACAATAAAAAATACTCAACCTGTACAACAGAGAGAAAATAGACTGAAAAAATAAATAGCATGTGAGGTACTTGTGAGGGTATAACAGAAAATTTAACATTCATGTAATTTAGAGTCCCAGGAGGAGAGGAGAAAGAGGGTAGGGATGAAAAAGTACACAAAGAAATAATGACTGAAGACATCCTGAATTTAGCAAGAGACAAACATACAGATTCAAGAGACTGAGCAAACCACAAACAGGTTAAACCCAAAGAATTACATGCTGAGAGACATCATAAGTTACTTCAACGATTAAGGACAAAGAAAAAAATTTGAAATAAGGGAGAGAGAAACAAAACCTTACTTACAGGGTAAAAACAATTAGAAACACAGTAGTAACCATAGATGCAGGAAAGAAGAGGCACAGTATTTGTCAAGTGCTAAAAGAAAAAGAACTCTCAACCAAGAGTCTTATGCCTAGCAAAAACATCCTTCAGTAATGAAGGGGAAATTAGGACATTCTCAGATGAAGGAAAACTTAGGAAATTTGTTGCCAGCAGATACACCCTAAAACAAGGAATAAACAAGTTCTCTAAACAGTAAGGGTATGATAAAAAAAAAGAATCATGGAACAGGGGTAAGGAAGAAAGAACACAGTAAATTAAAAAAATAGGTAAATACAATAGGCTTTCCTTCTCCTCTTGGGTTTTCTAAATTATGTCTGGTGTTTGAAGCAAAAACTAAAATACTGTCTGATGTGGTTCTAAATGTATGTAGATGGAATATCTAAGGCATTTATATCATAAATGGGGTAGGGGTAGAGGGAAAGAAAGGGAGATGAGATTTCAATACTTCACTAAAACAGGTAAAATGAGGACACAGGTAGACTGTGATAAGTTATGAATATATAACACTGTCTAGAGCAACCACTAAAAGAGATGTGCAAAGAGATGTACTCAAAACACAAGAGATAAATCAAAATAGAAATATTAAAAAAAATTTTAAGTAAAACACAGTAAGACAAGAAAAACCCTAGATAAATAAAAAGCAGGGAGCAAACTAAAACCAAAAAATAAAATGGCAGACTAAAGCCCTAACATACCAATTATTACATTAAATGTAAATGGTCTAAACATACCAATTAAGACAGTGATTTATAGAGTGGATTAAAAACATGATCTAGTTACACGCTCTCCTTAAGAAACTTACTTCAAATCACCAGTATGGACAGATAAAAGTGAAAGGACAAAAAATATATATATCATGGAATCATTACAAAGGAAAGCATGAGTAGCTGTATTAATTTTAGATAAAGTAGACATTGTAGCAAAGAAGATTACCCAAAACAGAAAGAGACATTATATACTGATAAAAGAATCAATCCACCAAGAAGACATAATAATCCTAAATGTGTATGCACCAAAGCTGCAAAAATATGTGAGGTAAAAACTGACAGAACTGATAGGAGAAATAGACAAATTTATAACTATAGTTGGAGACATAAATATGTCTTTCAAAAATGGATAGAACAAATGGACAGAAAATTAGCAAGAATATAGACAAACTCAATACTCTATCATCCAATGATCTAACCAACAAGGAACTAAACAACATTTTTAGAACATTCCATCCGACAATAGCAGAATACACATTCTCTCCAAGTGCCTGTGGAACATAAAAGATGATAGAGCATCTCCCGGGATATAAACAAATCTCAACAAATTTAAAATAATTTAAATCATAAATGTTTTCTGACTAAATGAAATCAAAGAAGAAATCAATAACATAAAGATAATGAATGGGAAAGTCTCCAAACATTTGGAAGGCAAACAATACTTCTAAATAATCCAGAATCAAAAAAATAAATCTCAAGGAAATGAAAAACTAGATTAAACTCAATGAAAGTGAAATATAACATATAAAAATTTGTGAAATACAGCTAAAGCAGGGCTGAGAGGATATTTTATAGCACAAAATATATATATTAAAAAAGAGAAAAAATTCTCAAACCAATTATCTAGGCTTGCACTTCAAGAATCTAGAAAAATATTACAATAAATTCTAAGCAAGCAGAAAGAAGAAAATAATAAATACAGTGTAGAAATCAATTAACTTGAAAATATAAAAACAGAAAAAAATCAACGTAACAAAGAGCTGATTTTTTTGAAAGATCAATAAAATTGACAAACTTCCAGAAAGACTGACAAAGACAAAAGAGAGAACATACAAATGACAAATATCATGAATGAAATAAAAGATACCACTAGAGACCCTGCAGACATCAAAAGGATAATAAGGGAATACTATGAACAACTCCAAACACATAAATTCGACACATTAGATGAAATGGACAAATTCCTTGTAAAAACGTACTACCAAATGCACAATCTCTCTCGATTATTTCTACAAATTTCACAAATACATGTGAAACTAAAATTTCTAGTAATTAAAAGTTTAATTAAATACAAACAAACCAGAAAAAAACAGAAGATATTCATTACACAAAGCTGAACTCCTTGAGGTGAATAGCTGTTTACATAGGAACACTCCTTCAAAGTTTGATTTGCTCTTTCTTGGATGAGGGGTGTGGACAACTTTTGAGCATGACAGCATTGAGAGACTGTCCTTAAAAGGATTTTAGAGTACTGTAATGTAAGCAATTGGGAGATATTTAAGATGCATGGAGTGATGTGAAAGGGTGTATATCTTAGGTGTAGGATAAATGTATACAATGAAATAGACTCAAAGAATCTTAAGTAATAATAATAACTATCACATGTTAAGCACTTATAATGTGTTATATATAGTTTTATATAGTTTATCTCTTATAACATTCCTGAATGGTAGATTTTTTAAATGCCTATTTTTTTAGATGTTATAATCATGGTACAAAAAAATCAGTTACAGCCAAAATTGCAGAGCCAATAAGTAGTATATTTTAACTTATGGCTTCACATTCTAAACACACTACATTTCACAATACTACATTCTAGTCATGGAGGAAAGAATAAAATCTGAAATAGAATTTAAGTAAAATAAAGAATAAATTGTGGTCCCATGGTTTCAAAATGGACACTGTAGTTCCAAACATCATATTCATATTTAGCCAAAAGAGGGACAAAAGGGGCATAGATGGAAGGAAGATGGGGAAAGGTGGCTATTGTGAGCCACAGCTCTAAAGATGTCCCCTTGGTCTCATTGTCTAAAACTGTCTCACATGACCATCTCTAGCTGCACGGGTGGTTAGAAATGTTGTGAGAATCTGGCTTTCTCAGCTTCAATAGTAGAGTGAGGCAAGGAAAAGGGCTTTTAAATATTGATGTTGGGTGAAGAAACCTATAGGGATGACCACAGAATACTAAGTTATTTTTTTAATCTGGTAGAGAAATATAATAATAGTGAAGAATCTTGATTAACAAGAGAAATGACTTCAGTGAAATAACCACAGGAGGGTTGTGAAATGTTTGTAATACGAGACAAAAATCCATCAAATAACAATTTACTCTTTACCTTCAGGCATCTAAAAGGAAAGCCAATGGCTGAGCTAAAAACATCTTGGTTGGGCTTCCCTGGTGGCGCAGTGGTTGAGAGTCCGCCTGCCGATGCAGGGGACACGGGTTCGTGCCCCGGTCCAGGAAGATCCCACATGCCGCGGAGCGGCTGGGCCCGTGAGCCATGGCCGCTGAGCCTGAGCGTCCGGAGCCTGTGCTCCGCAACGGGAGAGGCCACAACAGTGAGAGGCCCGCGTACCGCCAAAAACAAAAAACAAAAAAGCAAAAAATAAAAATCTTGGTTTTCTTATTATAATGAATTGCTATGCTTAAGTTTCACCAGTAAAAGAAAAATAAGAAAATAACTTCATTTGTTCCATTGTTCATAATGTGTGCTATGAAAGTGAGCCAAAATAGCCATTTAAAGGAGAATTTTATATATAGTTTACATAACCTATCTTAAACACAATTTTCTCCTACAGCTTGTAAAGAGAATGATAGGTCAGAGAGCAGAGCAAATACTTTCTAAGGTTATAAAAAGCCTTTCTTTTTTACTTTATGAGTATTCAACTCCAAGCAGTTAATGTAAAAGAATAATCTAAGTAAGTAAATTGGGCTAAAATAAAAGGGATATTTTCCTTTGTAAAATTAATTTTTCTAAGTTTTGAGTGAGTCAGTTCTTAGAATTTCAACATGTCTGTGACTACACTTTCAAAAATAAATGTAAGAGGGGCTTCCCTGGTGGTGCAGTGGTTGAGAGTCCACCTGCTGATGCAGGGGACACGGGTTCGTGCCCCGGTATGGGAAGATCCCACGTGCCACGGAGCGGCTGGGCCTGTGAGCCATGGCTGCTGAGACTGCGCGTCCAGAGCCTGTGCTCCGCAACGGGAGAGGCCACAGCAGTGAGAGGCCCAAGTACTGAAAAAAAAAAAGTAAGAATATAAAGCAATGCAATTTAACACTTCCTTTTATATTTATTATTGCTTAGGTATTCATATAGTTGTAGAATCTCTTTAAATAACTTGAAAGTAATTATAACAGGAAGAAAATATGTTTTGAGATCTGAGAAACCTGTGTTGACATGCCTGCTCAGGAATCATTAGCTGTGGACCTTAATAATACTTACCTGACAGAATTACTTAGGAGTTTAAATGAGTAAATATGTAAAATCTCCAGTAAATCTTAATTCCCTTTTCTCGGAATACTTTGATGTGAACCCTCAGATATAACTCATGAAATGTAATCATTGTGATTTAGAAAAGTGCATATCTATTCATGAGGAGAATCACTCCCCAAACTAGCTTCTGCACTGACTGAACAAATAATTTAGTTTGTTTTTTCTTTCTAAATTTTAAAATTAAGTAACACATCTTTAAAACTAGTTAGAATGTAGGTTTTATATTGTAATACATGGACGCAAAATGCCAGAGGCTTAAGAAAGATAGATGCCCATTTCTCTTTAACATAAAAATCTGGAATGAGGCAGTTCAGGGCTGATGTCATGGCTCCCTGATCACGGGATCCAGGCTCTATTTTGTTCTACTAGTAATACCATTTTCATGGTTCTGGATGGTTCATCCATCATTCCCTTGTTAGCACTGCAGCCAGACAAAGGAAAAAGTCAGTGAGGGGGAGAGCATGACTGTGCCCTTCTTTTAAGGACATGATCAGAAATTTGTACAAGTCACTTCCACTGACATGCCATTGGCTATTAGTTATATGACTACACTTAGCTGCCAGGGAGTCAGGAAGTGCAATAATTACCTGGGTAGTCATGTGCCCAGATAAAAGTTATATCGCCATGTAAGAAAGGAAAAAGAGGGCTTCCCTGGTGGCGCAGTGGTTGGGAGTCCGCCTGCCGATGCAGGGGACACGGGTTCGTGCCCCGGTCTGGGA
>RJWK010057613.1:0-14090 GCA_004363435.1 Platanista minor
AATGCTGGAGAGTGTGTGGAGAAAAGGGAACCCTCTTGCACTGTTGGTGGGAATGTAAATTGATACAGCCACTATGGAGAATAGTATGGAGGTTCCTTAAAAAACGAAAAATAGGGATTCCCTGGTGGCACAGCGGTTGAGAGTCTGCCTGCCGATGCAGGGGACATGGGTTCGTGCCCCAATCTGGGAAGATCCCACATGCTGCGGACCAGCTGGGCCCGTGAGCCATGGCCACTGAGCCTGTGCATCCGGAGCCTGCGCGTCCAGAGCCTGTGCTCTGCAACGGAAGAGGCCACAACAGTGAGAGACCCGTGTACTACAAAAAAATAAACAAACAAAAAAAACGAAAAATAGAACTACCATACCACCCAGCAATCCCACTAGTGGGCATATACCTTGAGAAAACCATAATTCAAAAAGACACATGCACCCCAATATTCACTGAAGCACTATTTACGTTAGCCAGGTCATGGAAGCAACCTAAATGCCCATCGACAGATGAATGGATAAAGAAGACGTGGTATATATATACAATGGAATACTACTCAGCCATAAAAAGGAATGAAATTCGGTCATTTGTAGAGATGTGGATGGATCTAGAGAGTGTCATACAGAGTGAAGTCAGTCAGAAAGAGAGAAACAAATATCATATATTAACACATATATGTGGAACCTAGAAAAATGGTACAGATGAACCAGTTTTCAGGGCAAAAATTGAGACACAGATGTAGAGAACGAATGTATGGACACCAAGGGGGGAAAGAAAGCGGTGGCGGGTGGTGGTGGTGGTGTGATGAATTGGAAGATTGGGATTGACATGTATACACTGATGTATATAAAATGGATGACTAATAAGAACCTGCTGTATAAAAAAATAAATTAAATTTAAAAATTAAAAAGATAAAGTATGGTTTGTTTAACTGAAGATAGACACTAAGAGTAGATAAGGTTATCTACAGAACTGGTATGGAATATGGAACAAAAGGTTTTGAATAAATCGGTCACCTTTAGCTTTTTTTAAGTTTCTTCCCTTCTGAAATGTTGTTTTAAATTATTGAAGGAAAAGATTACCACATCTATCTGTTCTACCAATGTTTAATCTTTTTTTTTTTTTTTTTGCGGTATGCGGGCCTCTCACTGTTGTGGCCTCTCCCGCTGCGGAGCACAGGCTCCGGATGCGCAGGCTCAGCGGCCAGGGCTCACGGCCCCAGCCGCTCTGCAGCATGTGGGATCTTCCTGGACCGGGGCACGAACCCGTGTCCCCTGCACTGGCAGGCGGACTCTCAACCACTGCGCCACCAGGGAAGCCCCCAATGTTTAATCTTTAAGCTATATCATGATGAATGCATAAGCCAAAGAATTAGAATTAGATGCACTGTCTCCATCACCTTTATAAGTACAACTTAATTTGGTATTCATTCATTTCTTTATTGCCAGCTATAGAAATATTTTATAAAGATAAATACATCCAGAACAATCTAAAAATTTTAGGGTATAGTACCCTAACAGCCTCTAAAAATATATAATTCATCAGTTTGGTACCAAGTAAAAGAAGAAACGATTGGGTAGTTTCTTACTTCTAGTCTTTTACTAGAAACTTACCTCTTCTACCTGCCCATCTTCAGCTCCATCTTTCTCTTTGTCTTCTTCCTCCTCATCATCATAGTCTTCTTCTTCATCTTCATCTTCTTCAGATGACGTATCCCCAGTCCCATCAACCTGCAACACCAGCGGCGCTTGCTGTTGAGCAGGCTGGGTCTGTGGCTGCTGTTGGCCAGCTGCAGTTAGCTGTGCTTGTGCTGTTGTAGGTGCTGCCACTGTTGTAGGTATAACTTGAGTCTTATTTCCTGTAAATAAGATTTGCTGGGGCTGGATGATAACACCTGTTTGTGATGAAATCCCTCCAGGAAGAGGGGCCAGTACCTAAGGCAAAAGAAAAACTACAGATTAGTAACTAGCCAGAGGATCAAGTAGCTCAGTTTCATTGGTTGGTACACAGAAATAGGCCCCAATGCTAAAGAATCACCCCAAATCGCCATATCTCATACATAGTTAAAACTACCAAAGCACAGGAGGAATGTTTAGTGAGTGTACTGATCCACTAAATTTTCATTTTACCATTCAAATTTATAAAGGAAAAAGATTTTCTGAAGATAATTGCTCCACTAATCAAGTACTTGCTATGTATATACCAGATTCCAGGCCAAGAGTTACATGTTATTAGTTTATTTGCTTGAGGTATAGAGGTTTACTAACTTGCAAAGCTTGCAGTCGAGTCACTAAGAGGCAAAATGTGAACATAGGTTTTCTGGTTCTGCTCTTATTATTATGCTACACTGCCTCCCTATGAAGAACACTGCCCTGGAATCTGAAGCCCTGGGTTCCAGTTTTGTCTAAGATCACAGATAAAGATGTAGCAGAGGCAAGTCATTTAACCTCTCTTCACTGTTAGATTAGGGTCAATGGTTCTCAATGCTGGCTACAAATTATAACAACCTAGTAACTTAAAAATACTGATACCTAAGCCCCCACTCCTAATATTCTGATTTAATTGGTATAAGATGAAGTCTATTCATTTCATTTAAAGTTCCCCAGGTAATTCTAATCATGCAACCAAACCTGTGAACCACAAGATCAGATGATTTCTAAAGTTCCTTCTAGCCTCTGCATCCTAGGATTCTAAAGTAAACCACAACTCAAAAAGAACCTATTAACAAATAGTAATTATATCTATTATAATGAACATATTTACAATTATAGTTATTAAATAAAAAGCGGAGAATGCCTAGTGATAAATTAAAAGCACTAAATGGCAATTCCTTGTCATTAGGTTCAAGGAAAGCAAAAGTATTAAGACAGTATTTCTTTTAAGAAGTTTACAGATTAATGATGCAATAGACAAAGCAATAACAACTCAGAAAGATAGAAGATGTCAGAGAATTGCAATATATAGCATTATGAAAAGACAAGAGAGAGTACTAAATTCAGCTTGCGGGGACAAGGCCTGGTCAGGGAAGCCTTCCTAGTAGGCAACAGTTGAGCTTCTATTTGTGTTTTGGGATATTAGCCAGGCTTTTTCTGTTTAGTTTGTTTGTTTGTGGGGGACTGGAGAGAACTGCTAGAAGGAAGGCCAAAGGTGGCATTCTCAACAGAACGGCATCAAGTGAAACCCAGAAGTACCAACAGGACAAATTTGGAAGGCTGTAAGTAGGCTGGATTAATGCTCCTCCTCTGTACCTCTATCATTGTACTATCATATTAACGTAATTTGTTTATGTATCTGTCTCTTTTTCAAAGTACACAAGTTCCTCAAGAAAATAACCATTTCTCTTTCATCTTTGTCCTCACAGTACAAGAGTTTAACACCTGGCACACAAGCATGTGCAAATATTTGTCAACTTCGATATAAACAGCAGCTGAACCAGGTAACAACTGGAAGCATGGCAAAAAATAAAATGTGGAAAAAATCAAAAAAAAAAAAAAAGAACCTAAAAAAGATCTCATAACCCATGCTGAGGAGTTTATACTTTTTCCAATAAGCAATGGGAAATCATTAAAAGATTTTAAGATTTTTAGAACAATGACTATAAATATAGAGTAGCAGTCAAGTTAGCAGGGCACAATGCTGGAGGCAGGGAAATCAGTTAAGAGGACAACACAGTATTTTAAGTGAGAAATTATGAGAGCATGAACTAAGGAAATGACAAAAGAGAGTGTGGGAAAAGAAAACTAGTTTCAAATATATTAAGGGACTGAAAGCATGTTTAAACTGCAGTCTGAAAAAAAGAAACTATTAAGAAGAATTAGTAGGATTTCATGATACCTTGGATATTAGAGGTAAGCAAAAGGGAGGATTCCACATACCCCCTTCCAGACAATACATAACCATCATGAAACTAGACTCATGCCTGCTTTGTTCACTCCTATATCTCTAGTCTCTTGCAAAGACCCTGATACATAGCCACCCAATAAATGTGCGCTGAATGAATGCTGAATAACTAGCTTAGGAGGCTGGATGGAGAGTGGTGCCACTTATAAAAAGCGGGGGGGAGGATGATAAAGGATGAGTAGGGATAACAACAATTTAGTCTTAAACATACTATAAGTTAAGCTGTGAGGTGTACAGGAGGAATTCAGAATGACAGGTTGTGTAATATTAGAGAAGAGTCTAAGAACGTGTATAGATAAAGCTATGGAAAAAGGGATGGGAAACACCCAGAGAATTCATACAGAGGGAGAAAAAAGAACCCCATGGTGGTCAGAACTTAAGATTTTTACCTGTTGTATAACAGGAGCCTGTACTCCACCAGGCTGCATTTGTGGTATAACCTGTTGTTGTAGAACTACTGACTGCTGAGGCTGAAAGATATACTGGGCACCATTGGCTGCTCTGACCACTTGAAGAAGCTGGCCTAAAGTAAAAAGTAAGTATTCCAAGTTACCACTTTAGCAGTGACCACCTCAAAACAAACGAATTCAAAGTGAATGTCAGACCATGGTGAATGTCAAAAATTACTAAGAAGGCTAACAATTTTATTAAGGGCTGTCATCCATACACAGTAAACTATAGTCCTTACCTTCTCTGACTTTACGACATGCTCTAATACATTGCTTAATATGCTTTATTTTCCTTATAAAGCTGTTTCCAACAAAGTTTTAACAACAGATTATGAGAGTTGATTAAAAGCGTAAATTATCTTCGCTAACAAGTCATGAGAGAGGAATAAGTAACATCAGCAGACATTTCAGGGGCTGTTCATTTTTAAAGCTTTAAGGAAACAAAAGTATAATAATGCATTAATATCTTGAACAAAAGCACAGCATTCCTCAGCTTCAAGATGACTTAAAAAACAGTAAGAGTTTGCTGAACCAATTATCATTGCCACATAATACTAACAGTATGACTGGCTTATACCAAATCCCTCTAATATATTGTTTTAAATGATGCAGAATGTTGAATTAATTAAGTAGTAAGTAATTATATCTCATTAAAATATGTAGCAAGCCGCTAAATTCATTCTTCAAATATTTAGAAATTAATAAAATAACAAGAAATTGTATAATCATTGTACTTTTTTTTTTTAACATCTTTATTGGAGCATAATTGCTTTACAATGGTGTTTTAGTTTCTGCTTTATAACAAAGTGAATCAGCCATACGTACACTTATATCCCCATATCCCCTCCCTCTTGTGTCTCCCTCTCACCCTCCCTATCCCACCCCTCTAGGTGGTCACAAAGCACCGAGCTGATCTCCCTGTGCTATGCGGCTGCTTCCCACTAGCTATTTTACATTTGGTAGTGTATGTAAGTCCATGCCACTCTCTCACTTCGTCCCAGCTTACTCTTCCCCTTCCCCGTGTCCTTAAGTCCATTCTCTACATCTGCGTCTTTACTCCTGTCCTACCCCTAGGTTCTTCAGAACCACTTTTTTTTTTAGATTCCATATATATGTTAGCATACGGCATTTGTTTTTCTCTTTCTGACTTACTTCACTCTGTGTGACAGACTCTAGGTCCATCCACCTCACTACAAATAACTCAGTTTCATTTCTGTTTATGACTGAGTAATATTCCATTGTATATATGTGCCACATCTTCTTTATCCATTCATCTGTCTATGGACACTTAGGTTGCTTCCATGTCCTGGCTATTGTAAATAGTGTTGCAATGAACACTGTGGTACGTGACTCTTTGAATTATGGTTTTCTCAGGGTATATGCCCAGTAGTGGGATTGCTGAGTCATATGGTGGTTTTATTTTTAGTTTTTTAAGGAACCTCCATACTGTTTTCCATAGTGACTGCAACAATCTACATTCCCACCAGCAGTGTAGGAGGGGTTCCCTTTTCTCCACACCCTCTCCAGCATTTACTGTTTGTAGATTTTTTGATGATGGCCATTCTGACTGGTGTGAACTGATACACCTCACTGTAGTTTTGATTTGCAAGAAACTGTATAATTAAATTACAGAGAAAATACTTAAAATCCAGGTAAATAAATTCTTCAAACATTATTATCAAAAGTAAATTTTGCCAGCTATGGAGAGATACTATATAAAATAGAATTCAATAAATTTGCTCTTAAGATACTATAGGATTTAGTTTGATATCACAAATTAGTTCAAATGAGTTAAGTTTAACTTATTTGGTAAGTTAAATGTGTTTAGCAAAACACCAAGTAAATAAGCACTTCTATTAATCATACTTCATTCAATAAATAGGATTCCATTCGTGGATCAAAAGTTCAAGTGTAATTCTCACCTTCTCTACTGCATCCTCAGCAGTGACTATGATTTAATATGCCATGGTCCTCAAATCATCTTATTTTAATAACGTAAGCCAAATGGTAAAAGAACTATTAAGATCTTCTGTCTTTCAGTGAAGACAAAACAAAGGCTAGACAGTACAATTTTCTGAGTTATATAAATAATGGATCAGTTATTCCTAATTACCTGAATTTGTTAATATCTGTTGAACAGGAGTCACACCGGCAGGGAGTGCTAAGGTAGCAGCTGTAGCAGCAGCACTCTGGAAAAAAACAATGAAAAACAATCAAAACCATGTATGTTCATAACAGCACATCAGTTTATCTCTGGCATATTTTAATAGTATTTAAAGTTTCATTTATTATATACTAAAATAAAAAGTTCTAACAATAAGACTAACTGCCATTTTATGAAATGGTACAATAAAGACCATTGAGCCTAAACATCTTACCTAATTATTTCAAGCAATTAAGTAGAATAATATAATTAGGAGGTTTTTTCACCTGGAGAATGTACTCTAAGGAAATCTAACCCACACTAACAGTGCTGTACAATAAATAAAATATCCATTCCATTATTTCCTCACTTATTCTGTTTCCTTACTCCCAATTCCTTGTTGTCAATTAATATACTTATGGCAAAAGTGTAAGTATCTTCACTTTAGAAATCCTATTATTTTTAATTTATACCATGATTAACAGGTCTCTAAAGAAAACCTTGTATCAGAAGACTGCAATTCTTAGCTGTCAACTCTTCTAAGATGCTATAAGGTGACAACACTGGCATTATCTAGGTGAAACATATATTACTGACAGTTTTATCAATACAGAAAATACCTTAAAAATCTTAAGTCACAACAATTAATTTCTACGCTTTAAAATGAAGTTAGTATCTGACTTTAAATTATAAAAATATACATGGAATTATACTCTGAATGTTTTAAAATCCAGGATAAATTCTTGATTTACTGCTTCTGGAGACTTCTCCCCTTTTCTCTGAAAGAATTACACTACATTTTTACTGTTTTTTTAAAATCCTGAGCTCAAAGTATTTCCATGTATCTCACTGTAACTATATACAGGTAGTTTTTTTTTTCCCTCCTCCCCCTTCAATCTTTTTTAAGGTACCAAACCTTCATATACTCAATCTAACATACATTTTTAGAAACACCTCTATTTAAATACACTTCAAGAAATAAATATTAACTGTGCTTTGAAGTCAACAAAACTTAGAAAATTACACTCAAGTAGGTTAATGATATAACTGTCTAGTCAGGCTCTAAGTATAGCCTTCCAAGAAAATATGCTTGCTGCCATTTGACAGGCCTAAGCAATCTCTACATCTTAAGCCTGAAACTCCCATTATGTCCCCCAAATCCAGCTATCTAGCTCACCAGATTCTCTTTATAAAATGCAGGTTCTGCATTTCATTTTATTAAATAAATGAAAGATTTAAATATATCTTGTCTATATAAGCAAATGAAAGGTAATCTAAATTTAAGGAATATATTAACAACCACTTACTATTGAGAAATATTATTTAGGAATATTAAGTGCCTATAATTCACATTTTATAAGATTAATAGATCTCACTCTACTAGCAAACTGACCTAGCATTTTCCTTTTAGCATACATGAGAAAATAACCACTTGCATACCTCTGCACATTCAAGTTGCTATAAATATTTGTTGTGATGTATCATACACAAACCATCTTTTATTAATGTCTGCTGAAAGTTCCTTCCTGTATTTCGTGAAAAGGCCCTAACGTCAATAATGCATTTGAGCAATTTTATAAAGAGAACCTGCAAAACTAGTCTGATATAAGGTCCTTTTTCATAAGTTCCCTGAAATAGCTTTCTACCAAATATATTATCACTATCCCATATTCATATTAAAATTTTTTTTCAAAATCAAACTGTTTTTAATGGATATCTTTGAATCAGGAATAATAATGCAAACAAACAAAAACACGAAAAATTTATTTGTAAAAAGCCTATACTGACTACATTTTAGAACATGAAAAACACATGAAGCAAACACTAACTGAAAACAAGTAAAATGCTGATATACATATAAATGCTAACATTTTATTGATTGAAGTCTGACCTATGATCTGTTTAAATACATATGCTCTTTAGAATCAAGGAGACACAGCAAATCAGTAAGAGATGGGCCATTAATTTTACCAGTCTTTTTAAACACAATTTTAATACAAAATTCTCTCCGACAACACTTAAAATTCTTCAAAATTAGATGTGTCTACTGCAAGTGATTCTACCAAACTTTGTTTTAAAATGATACAAGTTATTCCCTAGGAAACAGTCTCAATAGTACCAACTACAATATGGACCCTACAGTGAGACTTATTTTTAAGGATGGAGGTTAAAAAGAAATTTGGTGCCTTAAACTTGAAAGGGAATTTTTTTTTGAATAATAAAAATTCTTGTGAGAATCGATAGGCATGGACTTTTGTGATTTTCATGCAAAAGAATTGACTCCAGGAACTTGAAGTACAAACAGAGATTCTTGATTTTTTGTGAATTTAAAAATTCCAATTTCTATCGTGTAGAAATTTGCAAGTCTGTAAAGTTATACATTTGTTAAGGCTGGCATATATCAAAAGAAAGAAGTTGTTTGTCTAGTAGGTAAGCTCTGCTTCCTAATATGGCTTACAAAACACAAATGAGCTTTCAGGTTCACTCATCACTCACAAAATATAGTAACTGTTTTTTAAAATATTGCTTTTTCGTTTAAAAAAAAAATCTGGATCTGAAAAGAAAATCTCACTGCTAACACTAGACTAAGAGATCTTATTTAAAATAATGATTCTTACCTAATAAAAGGATTTGGCTGAATTTAAGACTGGAATGTCAGAGCAGAGACACCACTAACAGTCTGTGTAGTTTAAACAGAAGAAAAGCCATTTACGAGAAAATGCCGGAACAACTATTCTAATTAAACTTTGTTTTAATGTTTTATTTTAAAAGAAAAACTGTAAGGATAGAAGTAAAGATTTTCTAAGGATCTGAGGGTTTCTTTCTTTCAGTTTTATAGTTATATCTGATGGGATATATTATATGCGCTAAGTGAAATATGAAAATTTGAGGACTTATGAAGTTCGGCAGCTATCTCGTAGAAGTATCAAAAGTCTAATGTATAAAAAACTCAACTCGCTAAAATGCATTTTAAAGTAGCAATTTACATATTGTAGTAAAACTTATTAGGCTATGCTATGGTTAAATCAGAGCAAAATTTGTAAATGACTGATCTTAACGATACTAGTTATCTTTATCCAAATGGTTCATTTTCATTTTTAAAAAATTTATAATTCTTAGCATTCCTAACCTCTTTCAGTTAATGGGTCTTCTGCAACATAACTATACTTGGCATGTTTGGTAGGTCCCGTAAACCTATTTTCAAAAAATAGCAGAAGATAAAACAGCTCCCACAAAGCATCATTCTTTTGGTATTTTCAACAGAAACTTGCATAATTTTATGAACCTTAATGTCTAAGTACCAAGCTAAACTTTAGATTTGCTGTTAAATCCAATACTTAGGAAACCAAACAAAACAGCTATTTTGCTTAAGTCTTGAATACACTTCAAGTTGTTCGTATACAACATACACAAGCATAATCACAATTTGGGTTAGAATAAAAAGAGCCAAGCAAAGTGCTATGTTCTGAGTCTTACCATGTTTGATGCATTCATATGTTGTATCAGCTTAGAATCAGGAACAATAACTTGTGGTGCTGCAGCTATGAAAAACACAGGCACACATAAAAACAAGGAACCATGAGGCTTTTTCATAAGAATGCTGTACCATACTGAAAATTTTTTTCATGCTTTCCACATTTTCTGCGTGCAAATGCACTCAACCATTTGATATCTCAGAATGTTATAAACTTCTATGGTAAATAACAGCTGCAACATACCCACCTTATACTGGAAAAACCACAATTAAAAAAAAGATTTAACAACACCTAAGGACACGAGGGACCTTGGGAACACGATGTAATGAGATACCTAACGCCTAAACATATATATTTCTGTGCATTCTTAAACCGGAAATTTTCAAACATAATTTAATATTGTCTTGCCAACTCAGCAATAACTGTGTTATTAATATAATGATACTACTGCTGGAATGCATTATTGATCTATTAAGCGTGAGCTCAAAAAGTTATAATCTACATAGTCTTTTAAAATCTTTTTCTCCCAATTTGACAGTTTCCAGTATCTTATTTCCATCAACTTTTTAAAACATACAAATCATAAATAATGGCAATATCACTTAAGCATAAAAGGAACTAAGTGTTTGATTCCGCAAATTTCAGAGAATAAATAGATAATCCCATTATCCTAATATTCTCTGAGTGAAGAAAATCAAATTTTAATTTATGATAACCTAAAATCCTAGTGCCAGGCCTGAAGGCAATAGGAGGAACGGTCATCAAGAAACATTAAAAGGATAAAATTACTTGATGCAAGGTACAGAGTAAAATCAAATATTGTCTTATTTGATATAAACAGTAAAATAACTCAAACAGACATTTCTAATGTGCATCAATATCAGTTTTAAGTCTTACATACACTCCCAGATGAGGCAAATGAGTAACTAAACAGTTACCTTAAGATGAAATTTTCATTTATCTTTATTCTCCTCTCTGACAACAAGATTTACAAAACTTGAAGGCCTAGGACATTTTATAACTGAACAAATGTTTGTCATGACAGAAAATACTCCATGTAGAGGATCAAGCTTCTAAGCCTTTTCAGGGCCCAGATTTTCTCCTCAGCTGTGATGTTTTAAGAGCTACTTCACAGAGCCTTTATTAGACTGCAATGAAACAAAACCTATAAAATGAATTGCACAGTACAAGGCACTATGGACGCAGTCTATAAATACTTGTTTTTTCTTACCTTTAAACCACACAATATAAATTAAGATGTCATATATCCACTCTTCACTTAAAGGAAATCTAATTCAGTCAATTTAACTGCATAAATTAATAGGGAATTAGAATTTCAGATTGCCAAAGTATAGTTACAAAAACCCTCCAGTGTTTATTCATAAAAATTAAACTCAAATGTCTTTGTAGGAATAAATCAGTTTCAAAGAAAGTAATGATTCTACTATATAAAATAATGAAACCCTTAGTAAATAAACCTTTATAGATCTGACTTAGGAAATCCACCATTGTGTAGCCATCTGAAAAAAAGTAATAACATACTTACCTGAATATCATTTTAGGCTTTCTGTTAGTGAATTACTTGTTTATCATTACTACATAAATAGGAACCACATTTTATACACACACAGATACAACCCCCTCAGCCAATAGAAAGGAGACACCCAGAGTGTTTCTCTTCTTTGAAAATGACAACTTTCATTTCCAAGTTGCAGTAGGATCAGCCAGCCTCACCTTGCTGTGATGCAGGAATAAGGACCTGCTGGGTCTGCGCTTGCTGAGGTACTGTCTGCTGCGGTTGAGCCTGGTGGTGGTGGTGGTGGTGATGCTGCTGCTGCTGGGGTTGCTGCTGCTGTTGAACTTGCAGTAAAAGCTGCTGCTCTTCTGAATGAAATCCATCTACTGCCCTAGACTGCATTAGTTTATTCTCCCATAACTAAAGCAAAGAATATTAAAGATTTCTAAGTAAGAATCAGGGAAAACAACGCTGGACATATGGATAAAAGATACATTATTGGTCAGTTTATAAAATTCTTACATTTTCAAAACTGATAAATCTACAAATCTCTAATTCTTACACAAGTGTATGCCACAATGAAAACCAATTTTTAAAGTATCAAACCTCATTTTTGCTACTTAAGAGTACTGAAGAATTCTTTTGTTTCTTTTTATATCTTCAACAAACTTTCCATAGTAATTCCTCAGTTGCCAAGCAGTTTCATATAAGCAATTTTTCAGTAATCAAAAATCATCCTTTTTAGTATCAAATCCATTGTGAGCTATTTTATGCAAATCTTTCTTTCCTAACTTTTAAATAACATATAAAACATAAATTCATCTTTCCTTGAACTATGACAAACATTATAGAGGCAGTCCTCAGGTTAGAAAACCCTACCTTTCTATCTGTCCAACCCTACATAAGGAAAAAGAAACAGCAATGCCTAATATGCTTTCAAGGGTATTCTCAACCCTCCACACTTCTTGAAATTTCCTTCCCTCTTTCATTATGACAAGGATTGACAATCCTTTTTTGCTTAAACACGTCTATTCTCTCATCTCACCCTCGGACAGCTTCTGTGATGAAGGAAAAAAAAAATCAAAAGTGGGCAAAAACAAGGAAGTAAAAGAAAATATTTACAACTATTCCATCCTTCTCCTTAACACATTTCCTCTCTACAAGGTTTAGTGTTCAATCTATAGAGCCCTTATAAAAAAACTGCCCAAGAAAGTTACAAACCATCCCTTAAACATACATATAAAATTTAATTCAGTCATTTTGTACACAAGGATCTACAGATACTTTGTTTTCTCCCCTAGGATCTACTCTTGGGATATTGCCTAACTCACGTAAGGCTTCTATCAGATCCTTCAAAAAGCTCCCTTTGCCATACTAACAGGGATTTTTATAAACTGCTGACACTTCCAACTGTTCTAGAAATTCTAGATCTACATGTTAATAACAATTCCAGCACATCTCTAACAATTTAGCGAAAAAGTAAACTAAAGGTCAATTTCCCAGAGCAACCATTCCCCCAGCAGTCTCAGTATTTAGGCTCACCTGAAGACTATTCTTACAGAGACAGTAACAGTATCTATTTCATGCTTTGTTGTGAGAAATAAATAAGATTTCCATGTAAAACATTTATCAGAGTCTAGCATAAAGTCAGTCATCAATATATGTTAGTTATTATAATTATTGTAGTGTGGTATTGTGTAATAGAGCATTACAACAGAAGTCAGGAACCCAATTAGTCCTGGTTTGGCCACTAAACGGCTTTGTGGACAAATTATTTATCTTCCCTGGGCATTTTACTCATCTAAAAAGGGAACAAGTTGAATTAGATTACTTCTAAACGAACTTCCAGCTAGTAACTCTAAGTCAGTGCAAATCCCAGACTAAAAGCAGCTAGGTTTCTTCCTAGGGTAACAAAAAACTTTTTGAGAGCCCAAGTTTTGTCTGGTTCATTTCTATGAAGTGGGCACCTAGCATAACACACAGTACGAAATAGGCTCAGACAATGAATAAAATATACTCTACACTCTAAAATACACTCTAAATGTATTATATAGTAAGGCTATATAGGTAAGCCTCCCAAACAGTTATCACCCAAGCTGTCTACACTTCTTTTCCCTGTTTCAAAACAGAACAAAACCTCGCTTCTTGTAGGCCAAAATCAAGGTGAAAAAAGTATTATTAATTAATGCTTTAAAAAACAGGTCTTTAAGGGACTTCCCTGGTGGTCCAGTGGTAAAGAATCCGCCTTCCAACGCAGGGGACACGGGTTCAATCCCTGGACGGGGAACTAAGATCCCACATGCCCCGGGGCAACTAAGCCTGCACGCACCACAACTACTGAGCCCGCACGGCGCAACTAGAGAGTCTACGTGGCGCAAACTACAGAGCCCATGCGTTCTGGAGCCCATGCACTACAACTACAGAGCCCACGTGCTCTGGAGCCTGTGTGCCACAACTAGAGAGAAAAAACCCACACACCACGACTAGAGAGAAGCCCGCGTGCTGCTACGAAGAGCTCGAGCACCGGAAGGAAAGATCCTGCACACAGCAACGAAGATCCCATGTGCTGCAACTAAGACCCAACACAGCCAAAAATATAAATAAATAAATATTTTTT
>RJWK010057614.1:0-14090 GCA_004363435.1 Platanista minor
ATCCCTGGCTGGGGGGGCATGGAGTGGTAGCCCTGGTACGTTGGTCCGGGGTAGCTGGGCGGCACACTTGGAGCTTGCGAGTAAGGGGTGTGCACTACTGTGGTGGCCGTGGTGGTAGTCACGACCGCTGAAAAGAAGAGTCCCAGTTAGGACCCTCAGGCCTGCCACCCCTCCCTCCAGCTCAGCTCCATCAGGCCCCGGTAAACCACGCCCACCACCTGGGGTCAGCACCCTCACACAAGGGGTCACAGTGGGGCAGGTGGGCTGGGGATGCTTACGACGCGGTCGGCGGCACATCTTATACAAATAGCAGCAGGAGCAGGTGAAGCAGATGATGATGGTGACAACGGAGAGCACAAAGATGGTCAGTCCAACGGCCACAGTCGTTCCAAACCTGCCAAAAAGCCAGTCAAGGCCCAGGGCCTCTCTCCCCTACCCAGGACCAGCAGTCCACACCACACCCATTCCCAAGGTGCACCCCTCTTGCCAGAGGAGACTCTGGGCAATACAGATAGAGCAACCTCTGGGGTATGTAGCTTGAACCTGTTTCAGCCTCAGGTGTTTCCCCAAGTGTAAAATGGGGTTGACTGAGAGTCCATGTGAGGCCCCTTGCCCGAGGGGCCCCCTGGCCACAACCTCAGGAGCATGGGAGAGAGTTCTTCAGGTGCCTCCCCCATACACACATCTTGTCTACACCCACCGAGCCAGCGGCAGATGCCCATCAAGTACACACCACAAGCCAGGCACTGTGTGGCTTGAACCAAAAACTCAGAGGTGGGTGAGACAGACAACTCACGGCCTCTGGGAGCCCACAGATTATTAGAGGAGGCAGGTGTTGAAGGGAAAATGACTCAGTAAGCACAGGTAACGAAAACGGGGAGAAGTTCCAGGAAAGGGGAGGCTGGTGTGGCCAGGACAGTGGAGAGGCATGCAGCGAGCCCAGGGTAGGACTGCTGGCCCCTGCAGTGACGGTGAGCTTGCTGCGTGCCAAGCACTGTGCCAGGTGTCCACATACACCCTCGCTCTGACCAGAAGGGCAGGTGGGTAAACTAAGAGCCAGGTGGGGCTGGAGGGGCCCTGCCTTCTGGAAGAGGCCGCCTCCCTGCCCAGGCAGGCCCCTCAGCAAGGACCAGGACCAAGTGGAGAGCCCGCCCCATTGAGGCCGACCTTCAAGGGCACAGCCACAGCCCCAAGCTGTCCTCCCCTGTTCCCCGAGGCCAAGCAGTGTTCCAGTAAAAAGCAACTGCATCAAGCGCATCCAAACATGGAAGGGGCTTGGTGAGCTTCAGGCATTCGCCTCCCCTGAGGCCTGGGGGAAGGCTGGGCACCCCCCTTCGCCCCGCCTTGGGTGGAGGGTCTTCCATCTCACAGCCCAGATGGGCAGCACAAGCTCAGCAAGGCCCAGCGCACAGCTTTGGGACAGACTAAGGACAGACCCTTCACACTCCAGACTCAAAATACCTGACTGCGTTCATAAAATAAGCCGTTGGCCACTGGCCACTGTGAAGCCCAGAACAAGGCCCTAAGACAGGACGTCAGGAGGTACCTTCCTGCCTAACCAGAGGAGCCTGTCACTGCTCCTCACCCACAAGCTCCTCCCAGACCCTTCACTGACCCAGAGATGTAGACACGCACTTCACACGCATTCAGTAGCACTCAACTGTAAGGCCACCACCACCGATCTCTAATCTCTCTCTCTCTTCTGTCTCTGACACACAGTATGGCGCCCAAGCTCACCCCATGTTAGCCTCCACCTTCATTCAGGGGCCTCCTGCACCCCCGGACTTCCCCTTTCCATCATGAGGCCACTCGGTTTCAATCTCCTCCCCTTTCCAGGAAAAGTAAAGCAAATCTCCTCAGCCCTCCCCTACCCCTGACGTCAGAGGCAGGAAGGAGAGATGCGGGGCCTCTTAAAGACACAGTGCGGCTGGCGGGCACCCCAGCTGCTCCCAGCTGCGCTCCAAACTGGGGCCAAGAGTGGGGAGGGAAGTGCACGGCTGTCTTCCCGGAGCTGCCTCCCCAGCCCTGCCTGCCCAGGCCCAGCGTCTCCACCCCACTGTCCAGGAGAGCACTACCATGGGGTCCAAGACATGCCCCACCTAGGGTCCCCAAACCACGCTCCTGCTCTGCCCAGCTCAGCCGGCCAGCCCTGTTCCAACAGTCCCCTCAATGGGCTCCTTCAGCCATCTAAGCCCACCAGCAGACCTGGGGAACCGCCGGCCCATCCCCTCAGCTCCTCCTCTCCCACCAGCACATGCTCCAAGCCACAAACCTGCCTGAACCTGAACCTGCCTCACCAGGAAGATGCAGATGCCTCCCCAAGTCCCCTTGGCCACCCTGTCAGGTCTTATCTTGTCACTCCGGCTCGAAAGCCTAGTATGGCTCCTGTAGCTCCTGGGGTCACACAGGAATTTGCTTTATAATTTACTTGTTAAACTTTGTATGATGTGTGTGTAAATACATATATTTATATATATACTTATATATATATTTATTTACATATATATTTATATATATATTTACATATATATAAATACATATATAATAGTTGATAATAAAAGGAAAAAAATCTAGGATTTGTCTCATCAGATAGTAACACTTACAATAGGCAAATGTTAATCTTAATTAAAAGTCTAAATAAGATAAAACTTGTGGGGCTTCCCTGGTGGCGCAGTGGTTAAGAGTCCGCCTGCCGATGCAGGGGACACGGGTTCGTGCCCCGGTCCGGGAAGATCCCACGTGCTGCGGAGCAGCTGGGCCCGTGAGCCATGGCTGCTGAGCCTGCGCGTCCGGAGCCTGTGCTCCGCAACCGGAGAGGCCACAACGGTGAGAGGCCCGAACCGCAAAAAAACAACAAAAACAAACAAACAAACAAAAAAAGATAAAAAACTTGTGTGGCCTGGGACTCCCACCCTCCCTCCTGTGTGCTCCAGCCACATCACCCTCCTTTTCAGCTTTTGAAAGCACCATGCTGTGTCCTACCTCAGGGCCTTTGCACACGCATTTCCTCCCGCAAAACTGCCCCTCTGCTCTTCTCTTCCTCCCACCCCTACACAATTAATTCTTGGTCACTTTTCAGACCTCAGCTCAAAACATCACTTCCTCAGGGACACCTTCCCTGACCATGCAGATGAGGTCAGGCTCCTCAGTAAGTGCTCTTACAAATCAAATTTTTGTCTACCTCAGTTTATAAACACACACTCCTTTGTGTGAGCATTTGATTAACGTGCATCTTACCTCCAGCCTGTGGATTCATGGATGCACAGACTGCACCAGCTCTGGACCATCACTGTATCTCCAGTGCCTGGCCATACAGGAGGTGCTCAATAAGTATTTAACAAATGAAGAAATTCACTCAGGGACCCCATGGGCAGCACCTAGTAGGACAGCAAGGCACATTGCCCTGGGGAACAGCCATATTTGAGGGGTGGTTGCAGAGTGGGGCAGGGGCCTGTGGCCACAACAGGCCATGACACTAATGGAACCACACCTCTGAGAGGAAGGAATGGGGCTTCCCAAGGCTGAGGCTACCACCCAGATCAAGGAGCCCAAAGGCCAAGTTCAGAAGGCAGAGTTGGCCTAGGCAGGAAGGAACAGAAGGCCAGGGGAACAAGAGCCCAGGCAAGGAGCTTGCAGCGGGGCCGAGTGGGACAGTCCGTAGGAGGCCAAAGACTTCCAACGTCCAGACACCGAGAGGGCCGTCTCTGGAACTGAGACACCAGCACTCTCACTGCAACGCTGGCCAGGCAGCACGCGGCCGTGACACAGTGGGTGAGAGAGCTACGGAAAGAGCGCAGTGAGGGCTGAGAACTGACACAGGTTGGCGATGCCCACACGTCACCTAGTGGACCTCCCTGCCCTCCCCCTGCACCATCACAGCAGAGTCAGCGCAGAGGGTCAGCAGTGACCCGCCTGGAGCCTGGAGCCAGCGGTTCCACCACTTGGGTGCTTCAAGACACACCATTCCTGCCTGATCATCCTGTGAGTGAAAGGAGCTAGGAAGGGACAATGAAATCAGGACCCAAAAGAACCATGACAGGGAACCAAGGAAGCTCTGGGGAGGGAACCAGCCACTGACCATCAACAGGGCAGGACAGGAGTCACCTGCCAAAGTGGGGAGTGGGTGGAAGACCCACAGGTAACATGGCCATGGCCACACCATGGGGAACATGGAGCCCAGGCCATGACAGGCAGATGTGGTGTCATCTGCATCGCTGTGCTCTGACCTGGTGCCTCGTTCTTGGAGAACTCAAGGAGTCACCCAGAGGAAGAGCAGGGGTAGGGGGGTGAAGTCCAAGAATGAAGGGGGAGGGGTCGGAGGGGGGGAGGGGGGCAGAGCTGGCACAGGCCCCCTCAGCACATAGGGTCCTTCCCCTGTCGAGAGTCCCCCGAGCTTCCAAGCAGGGCTGGACCCCACCAAGGAACCAATGCTCCAATGGACAAACAACAGTGCCCTTGGCCAAGGGGGCATCACACGAATGCTCACCCGAGAGGATGTCTCCTTGGGGCCCAGAGGGGCAGCCACCTGGGGGCAGCCACAGGAGACGTGTCACTGATGACCCCATCCCTCCACCCCCCCAGCACCTGCTCCTGGAGCCCTAAACCTTTGTAAGGCAGGTGCTGTGCGCCACGCTGGGGCTCCGCTCAGAAGCAGAGGAGAGATGGGGCAGGATGGGGTGGGGGCCCAAGGGGGCTGAGCAGCATCTGCACTCCCAGCAGATGGGCAAGATGGCCTGGTGGGGAGGCAGCAGGGCACCTGCACCTCCGCACCTGCAGGAGGCGGGGGGAGATGCTCCTGAGCTGGCCCCGGGAAGCCACTTATCCTCTGCCTCCTGGGGGAACCTTGTTCTGCGCTGTGGAACCCACATTTCTCACACAGTGCTCAATACTCACTCACAAACCAGGCCACCTTCCACTTTCCTTCCCCCTCTCTGAACCCCCTCCAGCTCCTCCTGCAGCTGATCCTCAAATGTTGCTGACCCTCAACACACTCAATCCCACCCAAATCCGAGCCCTTCACCCAAAACCCACTCCTCCTCTGTCCTGTATCCCCCCATGCAGGGCAGAGAGCAGGACACCACACCGTGGCCCCTTCCCTGGCCACCTTCCTAGCAGGCAGCCTCACCTCACCTCACCCCGCCAGCCCAGCTTCTCTTTGGCCTACAACACCTGGACCAGGAAGCCATGGTCCAGGCTCCCCGCCAGCTGCTGACATCCTCCAGGGAGCAGCCAGAATGGTCTTCATCCTAAAACACCATTCAGACCCCAGCACTGCCCAGAGCCCTCCATGGTGCCTGCCCAGGATGAGGCCCACACTGGCTGGACATCAGACCCCCCTGTGGGGCCAACTGAAAGCCCACAGCCTCGGGCCTCAGCAACAGGGTGCTCCCTGCACGTAGAGGGAGTGGCGCTTCCAGGTCTCAGTCTCTGACCAACATAGGGAACAGGATCAGCGGGCAGAACAGAGGGAGGAGGCCCAGCCACAGTTGCCTAGGAGCAAAGCAGTGCCTCTTCCCCTCCCCCACTCACAGGAGCCCTGCCCCAATTCCTCTGCAGCCAAAGATGCCCACACTCACCCAGGCCCACAGGGCAAGATGGGACAGGACAAGAACCTGGACCCCACTACACAGGCCCAGAGCCCAAAGTCTCTTCCTCCAAAGGGGCAACCAGGCCTAGGTGGACCTTCTCAGAGGGGCTTCTAGATCCACCGAGGTAGAGGGCAGATGGCACGTGGAACAGACTCTGCCAGGAAAACACACAAGCAGCTGCACGCCCATTCCATCCACGTGAAATGTGCATCACAACACCCGTCACGGTGGCAACAAGACAGGGCAGGAACCTGGCCAAGGGGACTAGAGTTTGGGCGACTGGGGTATTCCCCGGCCCCCTGAAGGGAAGGCCCTGACAATAACCATGACCCACAAACCCTGACACAGACTGTGCATCATCAGTGATTCCAGCATCTTTACTACACAATAATCACCCCATCACTATGCACCCTGCACCACCAATGCCCCCATCACTTTCACCACTGCCACCATCACCCCAACACCAATACCCACGACCAGCATCCTTATCACATCTCCCTGTCACTGTCCCCCATCACCACCATCACCTCCTACCATCATACACCTGCCTGTCACCCCATTACATAGCCCCACCATAGCCCCCATTACCATCAGCCTCTACACCATCAACACACACTACTCCCCCATTACCACACACCCACCATCACCTACCATCACCCTATCCCGGACCAGGAAGCCAGATGTGATAGGGATGCTGGTGGTGGGTATTGGTGTTGGGGTAATGGTAGCAGTGGTGACAGTAATGCGGGCAATGGTGGTGCAGGGTGCAGAGTGATGCCGGTATAACTGATGAGGCACCGTCTCTGTGTCAGGGTTTCTGGGTCGTGGTTATTGTCAGGGCCTCTCCCCACCACCACTGCACCCAGCACCACCACTGTACCATCACCACACACTCAGCATTGTAGCCCCCATCATCTCATCCCTGCCACCAATGCCACATCACTATCGCCTTTTGCCACTATCGTCCCCATCACTGTCACCCCCTCCCCATTACCTACACCAATAGGTCACCTGTGCCCACACCATCACCCAGGTCAATATGAACACCCACACCTGGCCTTTCCATCGTGAACCCCCAATCCCTGGCACAATGATGACGACACCCAAGGATCAAAGGTCCTGGAGGTCAGATATGGTGACAGCTTCTCTGGGGCTCTAGCCCAAGGACTCTGTGCCATCCCAGTCCCCACAGCCCTCCTGCGACCCCGTGTCACCTCTTCCAGAAAGATGTACCCAGACTGCAGGTTTTATTTACCCGGACATGGGGTCGCTGTCCAGGCTAGAGCGGAACCTCAGTGTCGAGCCCAGCTGTTCCGGTGGCTCCACGTTGGTGGGGACGCTGCAAAGAGGAAACCTCACAATTAACACACCTGCGCACCACCCAGCACACCGAGAACGAACAAACACTACCTTAGCACACACACAGAACATGCACGAAAGCCAACCCCATACTGGGTCAGAGAAGTAGCCCTGGGGGCCTCTGGAGGACAGATATCACACACACCAAGATCTCAGGCTACAAAGCCACACGTACTTCTAAAGTGCACGTGGAACGTTCTCTAGGACAGAGCACATGTGAAGCCACAAAACCAGTCTCAAGAGATATGAAAAGACAGTTATCATACAAAGTATCTTCAACCACAATGGGATGAAGTTATAAATCAATAACAAAAGACACATGCCACAAAGTTAAAAAAAAAAAATCCTAAAAAAAAACCCCTCATACCTTGGGAAACTAACATATTACAGCAACAACAACAACAAAAGAACTGTGGCTTAAATAAGAAATCATAGAGGAAATTAAGAAATCTGTAAAACTGAATGATAATAAAAATACCACTGGTCAAAATTTGTGAAACACAGCTAAAGGGTTCTTAGAGGGAAATTATAGCTTTAATACTGAGATGGTAGTAAACTGAAGAAGATGGGAAAAACATAATAGAACAAACCCCCCAAATAAGAAAGGAATTAATAAAGATAAGTGCAAAAATAAAAGAGAATAGCAGCCATGGAAAATAATAGAGAAGATTAACAGAACCAAAGCTGGTGGACCTCTGGCAAGACTAATCAAGAAAAGGAGAAAAGAAAGACGCAAAAAGATAAAAATACAGAATGAAAGGGGTTATAGACACAACAGAGATTTTAAAAATAATAACTGTCTGGGAATTCCCTGGTGGTCCAGGGATTAGGACTTGGCAATCTCACTGCCGAGGCCTGGGTCCAATCCCTGGTCAGGGAACTAAGATCCCACAAGCCTCATGCTGCGGCCCCCCTCCCCAAAATGATAATAACTGTTTGAATTCAACAAACCACCTGTGAAAAGGCTTTTTTTTTTTTTTTTTGTGGTACGCGGGCCTCTCACTGTTGTGGCCACTCCCGTTGCGGAGCACAGGCTCCAGACATGCAGGCTCAGCGGCCATGGCTCATGGGCCTAGCCACTCCGCGGCATGTGGGATCTTCCCGGAGCGGGGCACGAACCCACGTCCCCTGCATCGGCAGGCGGACTCTCAACCACTACGCCAACAGGGAAGCCCTGAAAAGTCATTTTTGAAACAAACGGAGGCAACTGAAGACAGACTAGTACAGAAAGCTATTAATGAACTGCTGTTAATTGTGCCAAGTGTGTTCCTGATATATGATTATATTTCTTTTTAAAGACTCATTTCTGCAGATAACTAACATTTAAGGAGAAATTTTTATGCCTGGGATGGGTTTTAAAATAATCCAGAAAACAAAAGTAGTGAGAGGTATATGGAACACTAATGTCAGAGTACTGATAACTATGGGAGCAGGTGATGGATATATGGATTTATTATTCTCTCTGCTTTTGTATGTATTTGAAAATTCTCAAAATAAATTCTAAAAAAATTAACAAAATAAAATTCAAGAAACAAACAAACAAACAAACAAAAATGCAAGAGCATTAGGAACAACTATACCGTACTAAATTTGAAGGACAAGTAAAGCTGAGAAGAAACTATTTTTTAAAAATTCAGTGTGTGTCCAGGCTTCCTTGGTGGCACAGTGGTTGAGAGTCCACCTGCCGATGCATGGGACATGGGTTCGTGCCCCGGTCTGGGAAGATCCCACATGCCGTGGAGAGGCTGGGCCCGTGAGCCATGGCCGCTGAGCCTGCGCATCTGGAGCCTGTGATCTGCAACGGGAGAGGCCACAACAGTGAGAGGCCCGTGTACCGCAAAAAAAAAAAAAAAATTCAGTGTGTGTGCTTTGGCAGGGAGGGCGGGGGGAGTATGTGGCTGGGAAGAGACTTCCATGGAGGTGGGCCTGGCATCTGAAGCCCCTTTTCTCCTGGGGGCATTAGCCTATTTCAGAGGGGCATTTCTGAAAGCCTCAGGTGGTAGAAATTATATCCAGAGGCCAGCAGGTGGGCAAGCCCTGATGATTCCCACTCACTTGGGCTGGGTCCTGAAAAGCAAGGAGAAACTCAGCAAAAGTTTCTCAGCTCAGCTCTGCAATTAGGCCAAGGTGACCTTAGAGTGCTCATGTCCCTGGCAAAAGCAATATCAATCCTCCCTGGAGGAAGTCCTAAGGTCCAAATGTCTACAATCAATTTTGCAAATGCAATGTTTGGCACACAACTGAAGATTTTCAGGAACACTAGGACACTAGACAACATGACCAGAAAACAACAGAAACAACTGACAATAGAAATATCCACAGGGGCTTCAAATATTGAAGTTATCACACCCTGACATTAAAACAAAACATACTTTAAGATAACTAATAAGAACATGCTTTATAAAAATTAAATTAAATTAAATTTAAAAAAAATACTTTGGGACTTCCCTGGTGGCACAGTGGATAAGACTCCACGCTCCCAATGCAGGAGGCCCTCATCAGGGAACTAGATCCCACACGCATGCTACAACTAAGAGTTCGCATGCCACAACTAAGGAGCCAGCGAGCTGCAACTAAGTAGCCCACCTGCCACAACTAAGACCCAGTGCAAGCAAATAAGTAAATAAATATTAAAAAGCAAAACAAAACAAAACATACTTTGTTCAAGGAGATGAAAGGAAAAAAATCAAGCAGTTTAGGAGAACTTGAATATAAAAAAGAAACAAAAATTCTAGAACTAAAAAAAGTACACAAAAAATAATAATTTATTAGACACAGTGCAAGATATAATTAAACAACTGGAGGATAAGTCCAAACAAATATACGTACACTAAAGCCTGGAGACACAAAAAGATGGTAAATGTGAATACAAAAGAGAGTAGGTGAAATATGGAATACAGTTTACAAAAGGTCTTAAATATATGTGATTAGAGTCCTAGAGGGAGAAGTGTGAGAATGGGGCAGAAGCAATATTTAAAAAGATGATGGCTGGAGTTACTCAGTTTTCCTGAATATCTCCCATAAATGCAGGAGGTATGCATGCTATTGAAATTGTTTGTTTAAAAAAAAATTGTTTGTTTTTCTCCTAGCAAAAACAAAAAAACAAGCCAACAATTCCAGGAGTACTGTGAACCCCAAGCAGCAAAAATTCAAAGAAACCCACACTTATGCACATCATAGTAAAACTGCTGAAAACCAAATACAAAGAGGAAAAACTTAAAAATTAATCAGAGAAAAGATATGTTGCTTGCAAAGGAGAATAAAGCCATCAGCTGATTTCTCAACAGAAACAACAGACATCAGGAGTTAATGGAATGAGGGAACTTCCCTTGTGGTCCAGTGGCTAAGACTCTGCCTTCCCAATGCAGGGGGCCTGGTCAGGGAACTACATCCCATATGCCACAACTAAAAGATCCCATATGCCACAATGAAGATCCGACGCAGCTAAATAAATAAATAAATATTTTTTTAAAAAAAAAAGAAGACAATGGGATGAAAGCTACAAAGTGCTGAACTTTGGGGCTTCCCTGGTGGTGCAGTGGTTAAGAATCCGCCTGCCAATGCAGGGGACATGGGTTTGAGTCCTGGTCTGGGAAGATCCCACATGCCACAGAGCAACTAAGCCTGTGTGCCACAACTACTGAGCCTCCACTCTAGAGCCCACGAGCCACAACTACTGAGCCTGCATGCCTACAGCCCCTGCTCCACAACAAGAGAAGCCACCATAATAAGAAGCCCACAGGGTTTCCCTGGTGGCGCAGTGGTTTGAGAGTCCGCCTGCTGATGCAGGGGACGCAGGTTTGTGCCCTGGTCCGGGAAGATCCCACATGCCGCGGAGCAGCTGGGCCCATGAGCCATGGCCGCTAAGCCTGCGCATCCAGAGCCTGTGCTCCGCAACGGGAGAGGCCACAACAGTGAGAGGCCCGCGAACTGCAAAAAAAAAAAAAAAAAAAAAAAAGAAGCCCACAGACGGCAACGAAGAGTAGCCCCCACTCACCACAACTAGAGAAAGCCCGCGCGCAGCAACGAAAACCCAACACTGCCAAAAATAAATAAATAAATTTATAAAAAACAAATAAAGAAACTGATCTTTTTAAAAAAAAGTGCTGAACTTTGATAACTTCAAAGTGCTGAAAGTTAATAACTGCCAACCTAGAAATCTATAACGAGGAAAAACATCCTTTAAGAAAGAATGTAGGACTTCTCTGGTGACGCAGTGATTAAGAATCTGCCTGCCACGGCTTCCTTGGTGGCGCAGTGGTTAAGAATCCGCCTGACAATGCAGGGGACATGGATTCAAGCCCTGGTCCGGGAAGATCCCACACGCCGCAGAGCAACTAAGCCTGGGCACTACAACTACTAAGCCTGAGCTTTAGAGCCTGCGAGCCACAACTACTGAAGCTTGTACGCCTAGAGCCTGTGCTCCGCAACAAGAGAAACCACCGCAATAAGAAGCCCGCGCACCACAACGAAGAGTAGCCCTGGCTCGCCGCAACTAGAGAAAGCCCGCACACAGCAACGAAGACCCAACACAGCCAAAAATTAATTAATTAATATTTTAAAAAATCACTTAGACAATATTGAAGAATATCAAAGCTTATTATAAAGACACAGTAATTGAGTCTGCTTTAGCCCAGGGATACACAGACAAACCAATGTAACATAATAGAGAGCCTAGAGACAGCCACGCTTATGTGGACACTCAATCTGTAACAAACTTGGCACTGTAGAGTGATAGAAAAAAAAAGGATAGTTTTCTCAATAAGTGGCGCTGGGTCAACTGAATACCCAAATTAAAAAATGAAATTTGGGCCTTCTCTGGTGGCGCAGTGGTTGACAGTCTGCCTGCCGGTGCAGGGGACGCGGGTTCGTGCCCCGAGCCTGTGCTCCGCAACGGGAGAGGCCACAACAGTGAGAGGCCCGCTTACCGCAAAAAAAAAAAAAAAAAAAAAGAAATTTGATCTCTACTTACATGCACTACTACTACTAGGCATACTTAAAAGAAATCCATATACATGTGCACCAAAAGATAAATACAAGGATGCTCAAAGCAGCATTATTTGCTATAGTGAAAGGAAGGAAGGGAGGGAGGGAGGGAGGGAGGGAGGGAAGAAACAATCCAGATGCCCATCAACATTAAAATGGATCAACTGTGGTATAAAACTTAACATATACCAATGGAAATGAACAGACAACACAACATGGATGAAACTCACATGTTGAGAGACAGAAACCAGATAGGAAATAGATGCATGATGCCATGTATATGTCTCTGTGTGTGTGTGTTTAACAGGTATAGCAGTTTAATGGTTACCTTTGGGGATAACAGAGGGAATACTGATTGCTAAGTAACATGAGGGGGCTTCTGGGATGCCGTGATGTGCTAATTCTTGCCCTGGATAGGTGGTGGTTACGTGGATGTGGATGTGTTTACTCTGCAGTAATTCACTGAACTGTACGCTTTATGTTTGTGTACTTTTATGTATGTATGATATATACTGCCCCCAACCCCAATAAAAAAACTAAACTATAGAACTTAGGGATGCATGTTTGGGTATTACAGCTCTAAAGAAAAGCAAGGCTATATAAAAGTTAGAATTATCACTATCTTAGTGGGATGAGAGGAGAGACAGTGATTGGGAGTAAGCTCAACAGGATTTCTGATGTCTTGACCTGCATAGTAGTCATGCAGATATTTGCTTTGTGATAAATCACAAAGCAATTAAATACATTTATTTTAATGCAGTTTTCTGTATGTGAATTATGTTACAACATAACAGAACAAAAAACAGTCTCAAGGAATGAATTTAACAGCAGATTAGACACTTGAAGAATTGAATGAACGAAAAGGTTAGAAGACATTATCCAGAATGCAGCAGAGAGATGAAAATATGGAAGAGAGACTAGGAGATGTGGACGCTGGAGGAGAAGATGCAGCATGTATAAACGGAGTCCCAGAAGGAAAGGAGACGGAGGAAGGGTAATACTTAAAGAATAGCAGAGTATTTTCTAGAACTGATGAAAGACACTAAACCACAGACTTAAGAAGCTCAAACATAACATCATAAATTTTTAAAAATCTATACCTAGATATATCATAGTGTAACTGAAGAATACCAAAGACAAGAAAAGAAAAATCTTAAAAAGCTGTCATAAGGAAAAAAAAGATTTCTTTTAAATGATGGATAACTGACTATTGAGCTGATGTCTCAACAGAGATAATGGAAGTCAGAGAAAATAACCATCACCTTAAGTCCTGCTCAGATAAAATATTCTTTAAGAATGAGATCAATATAATTTACCATATTATCAGAATAAAAATAGAAAACTCATCTAATTATCTCTAAAGATGCAGGAAAAATATTTGACAAAATTCAAGATCCCTTCATGATTAAAACTCCAAGCAAACTAGGAACAGAAGGGAACTTCCTCAACCCAATAAAGGGCACCTATGAAAAAGCTACAGCTAACATAATACCTAATAGTGAATGCTTTCTCCCTAAAATTGAGAACAAGACAGGGATGTCTGTTCTCACCATTTCTATTCATCATTGTACTGGAGGTTCTGGCCAGTGTGATGAGACAAGAAAAAATAAAAGTATACAGATTGAAAAAGAAGTAAACATGGGACTTTCCTGGTAGCGCGGTGGTTAAGAATCTGCCTGCCAATGCAGGGGACACGGGTTCAAGCCCTGGTCCGAGAAGATCCCACATGCCTCAGAGCAACTAAGCCCATGGGCCACAACTACTGAGCCTGCGGTCTAGAGCCCACAAGCCACAACTACTGAGCCCACATGCCACAACTACTGAAGCCCATGCGCCTAGAGCCCGTGCTCCACAACAAGAGAAAAGCCACCGCGAGAGAAAGACAAGATGGCGGAAGAGTAAGACGCGCAGATTACCTTCCTCCCCAGAGATACACCAGAAATACATCTACACGTGGAACAACTCCTGCAGAAAACCTACTGAACGCTGGCAGAAGACCTCAGACCTCCCAAAAGGCAAGAAACTCCCCACGTACCTGGGTAGGGCAAACGAAGAAAGAAAAAAGAGAGACAGAGGGACAGGGACGGGACCGGCACCAGTGGGAGGGAGCTGTGAAGCAGGAAAGGTTTCCACACACTGAGAAGCCCTTTCGTGGGC
>RJWK010057615.1:0-14090 GCA_004363435.1 Platanista minor
TTTTTTTTGTGGTACGCGGGCCTCTCCCTGCTGTGGCCTCTCCCGTTGTGGAGCACAGGCTCCGGACGCGCAGGCTCAGCGGCCATGGCTCACGGGCCTAGCCACTCCATGGCATGTGGGATCTTCCCGGACCGGGGCACAAACCCGTGTCCCCTGCATCGGCAGGCGGACTCTCAACCACTGCGCCACCAGGGAAGCCCTGTCTGTACTTTTAAAGCGGTTACTTCGGAGTCTTATTTAGTGATAAATTTAGTGATTAATACAGAAAGAATTTGTTCCTGTAGCATTCATGGAAATACTGTGAGCACGGTTCAGCAAACATTTTCTGTAATGGGCAAGATAATACATGTATAGGTTAGGCTTTTCAGGCCATATGGTCTCTGGTGCAACTGTTCAACTCTGCCACTCAAGAGTAGCCATATTCTATATGTAAATGAATGGATGTGGCTATGTTCTAATAAAACTTTGTTTACAAAAATAAGTGACAGGCTGGATTTGAACTGTGGGCCATAGTTTGCTGACCCTTGATTTAGAATATAAGCGTTGTTTCTTATGAAAACTATACCTTGGTTTTTATTTACTTGCTGCTTGGAAAATTTGAATTTAATTAATTTTATTGATTATTCATTCAAAAGATACGGAGCACCGTCTAGGTGTCTGTGCTTGTCCAGGTGATTAGTGTGGTAACAATGGTGTGTGTGATGGGCCACATCCTCCCTTTAAGGAGCTTACGTTTTAGTGGAAGTTTTTGAAATTAAATACATATTTGAGGTGATTTTTAAAGGTTAAAGAAGTTATTTTAAATTATTTCAGAAATTGAACTTTTGCCTTTTTTATATTTAACATGACTGAACTTTGATAGCATTCACTGATAAAATGCATTTAAGGTAATGTTCTAGGGGACTGCTGTTAACTAGTTCGCTCTTCACATGGCTTGCCCATGCTTATCCTTTAGATTTCAGCCCAAAAGTTAACACCTTTTTGAGGCCTTGTCTTCTCTGATGGCCTCCACCAGTTATCTTCCCATTTTAATTATCTGTTTCCTTAAAAGCATACATTGTGATTTATAATTATCTTGTTTGTTTACTAGTTTGTCTCTTTCATTAGTATGTGAATTCCATGAGCTCAGGGACCTTGTCTGCTTTATTCATTGTTGTATCTCCAGCACTGAGCTCAGTATGTAACATCTGTCATTCATTGAATACATGTTCCAGCCATTGTTCTTTTACAGAAGATATTAAGAGCAAACTATCCTGTACTCAGGAAATCCACGTTTTAGTGGGGGAGACAATAAACAAGTAAACAACTGGATATTTTACAATGTATGATTTCAGGTTGTAGTGAATTTTGTGACCAAAAATAAAATGGAATAAAGTGGTAGAGTATGATGGGGGCTGTTGCGTAGCTATTTTAGGTAGGGGATGGCAAGAAGGTCTTTCTTGAAGAGGTGGCATTTTATCAGAAACCCATATGAAGTAAGGGAGTTAGTCACAGAATATAAATATCTAGGAAGACAGTAATCCTGGCAGAGGGAACAGCAGGAGGAAAGCCTTAAGGCAGAAGCATGTTTGAGGAACCAGTATTTCTGGAGCTCAGAAAAGAGCAAAGCAGAAGCAGGTGAGGTTTAAGATAGAGACCAGTGCCGGATCAAGCAGGGCCTGTGATAGATGGAAAAGTCAAGAACATTAAAAATGCAGAATAAAATACATTTCTAGACTTGTAATTTTGAGATAATGCATGCTGAGGTTAAAGCTACAGTCTCGGGCTGTGCAGCATCATTAGTGCTTGGTTCAAGTTGAGTGTAATATAATTCTTAGAGAAAGCACAGACCAGAGGTTTCCAACTAAGGCAAAGCATTGAGTGCTATTTCCAGACAACTGGTGTTTTACCTAAATTAGCTCATCTTTCTGTTCTTTTTGTTTTGATTATTGATCAATTTTAACATGTATGTATCTGACAGTATTATGAATACAGTATCATTGTACTGTTACATGCAAGGGACACCACATTAATATTCTTTAAGTAGTTTCCATTCTGTTTGCATAAAAATGGTATCGCGAAGTATTTGTTGGGCGCCTGGTCTGTGATCAGCATTGTGCTTAATGAAATGTGATGTGTAATGTAATCAGAGATCACAGGCACTCAGTTAATATTTGTTGAATACAAAAATTATTTAGTTTCTTTTGTCCTCATGGTAGATTCATTTTTTTTAATATACAGAAAGTATATATATATTTTTTTGCTTTCCGCCAGGTGGAGCACCTACATAATTTCATTTTGTTTCGGTTTTCTATGGGCTTCATTGATAGCATAATTGCCAAATGTAAGTATGCTTTAAAAGAGATAGTGGAATGGAATTTGTGGGAAAAGTGAAGTATTGTTGATGTTTTTAAGTCTTAACTGTTTTGTTTCAGATTTTGCCACTGTGGTTGGTTACGTAGTTGTCAGTCGTCCTTTTCTAGATTTGTCTCATCCTCGACACCTCAAAAGCTCACATTCAGAACTTCTGGAGGTAGAGTGGTAGTAGTAGTCATACTCAATTGAAATTTTAAATATAACAATAAAGAAAAGCTAGTTTTAATCTTAGAAATATACGTGAAAACTAATATTTATTTCTATGTCAGGATTACTACCAAAGTGGAAGAATGCTTTTGCGAATGTCTCAAGCTCTGGGTCGAATAGTTTTGGCTGGCCGTGAAATGACAAGATTGGCTGGGTAAGTAAGATTAGTAATAATGAGCAATTGCAGAAAATAATTTTTTTCAAATATGTTATCCTTAATGATTGTGCCCAGTTGAGGTTGAGATAAGGGGCAGTGAAGCCCTGTATTTCTTGCTCTTGCAAGCTGGTTTTGATAGAAAATTAGGAAGATTTTTCTTTGATAGTGAACTTTTCATGTTTCCTTAAGATAGCTGTTTGGAGCCTTAAACTAGGTTAGTTGTTCTCAAGCTGTCTGTTCTGTGGACACTGGTATCCAGTAAGCTGGGAAATGTCGAATTGTGGCAGTCTTTCCTTGATTCACAGAAAATTAAGTTAGTGAATAGAATTTTCTCGTTTGAACTTTTTGGTCCCCTACCATACTTTTTTTTCCTTAGGTCTTTGATACCTGGCAACTCAGCAAAAGATAAACAAGGATGAAGTTGATTTTAATGAAAAAAATGAAAAGTTACCTTATGGTAGCTGTAGGTCCATTTGTAAATATGGTCAGGGTGTCAAGTAAAATTGTTCTTAGACCATCAAATGGAGTTAAATATTTCAAAATTTCAAGGTCTAATATAAAGGGCTTGGTATGGTGTCAAAAAAACAATAATGTAAAAAAAAAGCACTGTAAGTTTCAGGTCATCTGAAGAAATTAGATGTCTTTGGATCTTTCCCAGGCCTGTGATTAGTCTGCCTATTTCCTCTGTTCCTTCTTCTCTACTCCTTTAGCAGTTAAGGTCTTCATGGCAAGATAGAAGAAGTTATAAACTACTCTGAGGAGTCTCTCTCTTGAGAATGCTGACATTCTTCCTACTTGTTAATAACTTTCTCGTGCCTTTACAGTTCCTAGCATATGGGATGCTTCTGTTCCTTTAGGAAGTTTCTGCTTGTTATTCACAGGATGATCCTGTTTGCTTCTCTGGTTAGAGTGCTTTGTCTTCGACCATCATATCATTCTTATACTCCTCAACTTCTTGTCATTAGTTTTGATTTCTATCACCACAGTGATTTCTCTCTAATATTAAGAACACTTCATCTTTTTCCCTCTTCAGAGGAAGAAAGAGAGGAATCCTCCAAATTCTTCCATGTTTGCAGGGAAGTAGTGTGCATTTGGCATAGTTAAAATAAATGACATCCTCAGAGAGAAAAGCCAACTTTATCCAAGGCTTTATAACTCACTCCAGCAGGAACTCAGGGTCCATGCTTCCTGGACCTAAGGAATGCACTAGCGTTAGTCCTTTTATAGTATTTACTAGAAAATTCCTTAAAATTCTAGTGGCAGAGAACCTTCTTGATTTGCCTATTAATGAAGTATCTGTTGAGGTGGGATCCTGAGACCTCTTTTCTTATCTGCGTGTTCCTGCTCTCCTATTGAAGCATAATAGTAAACACGTTTTAGTGTATGGTCACATACTTTATGTTGATGAGATGTCTTTTAAGTTATCTCATTTAAACTAAATGATAAGTTTAGAAACTTCAGTTAGATTTGTATAAAGTAAAAAATATGAACTTAATGTTATATGTCAGTTATATTCAAATAAATAAATAATAAAAATTAAAGATATAGCCTTTGGAGTTTTGATTATGACTTTTTTATTTTTTCAGCTTTACTGCTCGGATTACAGAATTAATGCAAGTACTAAAGGATTTAAATCAGGGAAAATATGAACGCACCATGGTCTCACAACAGGAAAAAGGTAAATATGAATGTACTAGGTCACATATTATAAGTTTTTGCTGACATGACATGATGCTTTAATACTGGTTTTTCCATTTAATGTATTGAAGGAGCACAAGGCATTCCCTTGATACCTGGTGTTGGAGAAATCATCAATGCAGATAACATTATAAAGTATGTACAGAAAAGGGTTCTTTAGCACCATAAACATCTGTTAAACTACACAGTAGCCTTTCTCTTTCAGCTACATCTTAGTGTTTAATGTAAAATTATTCTCTTTTTATTAATTTCCTCTATAGATTTGATCATGTTCCTTTAGCAACGCCAAATGGAGATATCTTGATTCGAGACCTTAATTTTGAGGTAAGTTTTTACATGGTTATATAAACGCTTAAATCATCTTCAAAACGTGAAATGAAGAACTGTTGTCTGAATATTTAACATAATTTTAAGGCTTCACTTAGTTTCTGAATCCACAAAATTGCTTTAAAAAGTAAGCCTTTACAAAGGAGGACTGCCTTTGATTAAGGTAGTCATAAGGTACTGTAAATTTCCAGTTATAAGATAATTAAGTACCAGGGATGTAATGTACAACATGATCAATATAAAAACACTGCTGTATGTTATATAGAAAAGTTAAGAGAGTAAACCTTAGGAGTTCTCATGACACACACAAATTTTTTTTCTATTTCTTTAATTTTATATCTGTATGAGATGATGGATGTTCACTAAACTTACTGTGATAATCATTTCATGGTGTATGGAAGTCAAATCATTATGCTGTACACCTTAAACTTAGACAGTGTTGCATGTCAATGATATCTCAAAACTGGAAGAAAAAAATAAAAAGTAAGTCTTTGAAATAGAAATTTATTTTTCTTATTTGACAGGACTTTAAAGTTTCAAATACTACTATCAAAAATCTTTTGCAAATAAAGTCCATCTGAAGAAAGCCATAGAAGATATAGATAATTGGAATCTCCGATGTAAGATGAATATTTAAACATGCAAATATAACATTAGTCTCTTTAAATTAAAATAATTTACCATTTGATAGTATTTTGATGGTATAGGAGGATCTGTACCTAAAAAAACAAAACATAGACTTTCATATTATTGATGAAAACAGTGGAAGAGCAGCACAATAGCACTGCAGATTGCCACTCACCCAAGACACATAACATCTCGAGCCAAGTGAATTGTGATGCTGATCAATATAGTCTGTTAACCAAATGGGAGTATGGCAGGCCAAATTAAAAAGAAAAAGCAAAAGATGAGAATTATTGTTATTGTATGATTTTATAAGACTCTTGCAGACCTAAGGATTACTATTTAGGTTATGTGTCTATTGTGACTTTACAAATAGTTCACATCTGAAAATCTTGAAGATTAGTAACAGATGTCTATCATGTGGGCTGTCTCTCCAATTCCAGATACCATTACTCTAGAATAACACTGTCCAATAGAACTTTCTGCCATGATGGAAATGTTCTGTATCTGCATTGTCCAGTATAGTAGCCACATGTGGATATTGTATTCTTGAAATATGGCTAGTACAGTTGAGGAACTGAATTTTAGATTTTACTTAATTTTAATGAATTTGCCCTTAACTAGCCATGTGACTAGTGGCTATAGTATTGGACAGCACAACTCTAGAATTCTCTACATGCTTATGTTTATGGTCCTTTGTAATTTGTGTTGTATATGGAGATTCTTTTCAACTGCCGTTATTGAAGGAATGTTGTCTGATAGTTTATAAAATAAGGAGTATAATTATTGGATTTGTTTTCAAAGTGTTATAATTATAGGTAAGTCTTCAGTGTTTCTACTCTTAGTCATGTATATTTATTATGTACGTCTCCACTTTTTAAGGAACTGTAAAAATGAAAAGTGTTGGTTATGCAAAGTACTTTGGACTTATTCAACAATGAGTATTATATATTGTCATGTTTATTTTAAAGCCAGGAAACAAAAAGGGAAGTACAGAAAATGTGAATATAGTTGGTAAATATTTAATGGCACAAGTATTACAGAAGTGTTTTCTCATTTAGCTCCAGGTGCTGCATTCAGAGCTACAGCTCTAGGTGCTGCTTTGCTCCCTTGGCAAAGTAGGTGGCCACCTACAGGGCTTGATTTTAGGAATAAAACAGAGCTCAAAACTCCATCTTTGATAGATTTCCAGTAGCCCCTTTATTGTCACTACCCAAGAGTAAAAAGGGCCATGAGATTTCTCCATTGAAGAATCCTCTTAGCCCTTTCTCCTACTTTCCCTCACTTGTGTCTTTACACAGACATAGAATACGCCAACAATACAGATGCACACATGGCCTGAGCCTAGTGAGGAGAGATTTGGGATCTGTATGTACAGCCACATGGAATAAATAGATCATGATTATGGCCTGTGATATGCTCACCTTGTCATGGTGTTACCATACTAACGCTGTCCCTTTCGTTTTAGTCCAAAGCTGCCTTTCCCTTTAAAGCCTTTATGTTTGAATTTGAGTATACTTCTGGCCAGTCCTGATAACTTCACTCTTTTAGTCTCAGAAAGGACCTAACTTTTTTTTTCTTATTTTGGCCTCATTTTGGAAAGTCTTATTTTAGTTATCAGTTACACCCCTGCTTGTTTAAGTTTTTTTACTCTGTGACCATGTTCTATATCACTGTTGTCTATTCTGTGATTCTTGTATTGTTTTCTCCTCCACTTGGAGCTGTTTCTTTGACTTCTGTACTTTTGGTCCCCACTGTTACAAATTCCTCTTCTGTCTCTTTCTGACTTAGGGTATTCTAAGTTAGACTTGGCTTTTTCTCATTTATTTTGTCTTTCTATCATCTTTTTAACATTGTTTTATTTTTTTAATTCAACAAACATCCATCACTTCTTTGTAACATCTGATTGTTTTCTATCCATCTGGCTTACTTGAAAATAAAGATTCCTTTCTCCTCATGATAAAACTGAGACTTGGCCATCACTAATAAACGTGTCCTACTTTATGATCAGTTTGCCTTTTGGGTTACCTAATAAATAATGTAAGTTTCTTTGAGATAGGAGATTTGATATCTTATTCCTTTATAAACTCCCTCAGCAATGTCATATTTATATAGACTGGAGAAACCCTAAGAAATAACTACTTGTAGGTTATAATGTGGGCATTAAAATAGTACTTTGTAACTTACTAAAATTTTTACCTTTTCAGTAAGCGAGCATATTATTTTAATGGTTAAAGAAGCCTAAGTAAATCTTCATAAACAGCATACTTTCATGTAATCTCTCTTTTATTTAAATCATATTTATGTGTAGAATATTTTGATGTTTTATTGTAGTAAATTCAAAGGAAGTAGAATTTATCAAGAAGTGATATTTCTGGGGGAATGTTTTTATTGGGAAAGATATGGTGGTTCAAAGCATTCATTGCCCCAGTAAAGCAATCCAGGATCCTCAATAATAGAGTGTTATTGGGACTTCCCTGGTGGCGCAGTGGTTAAGAATCCGCCTGCCAGTTCAGTGGACACTGGTTCCAGCCCTGGTCCGGGAAGGTCCCACATGCCGCGGAGCAGCTAAGCCCGTGCTCCACAGCTACTGAAGCCTGTGCCTAGAGCCCATGCTCTGCAACAAGAGAAGCCAGCACACTGCAACAAAGCGTAGCCCCCGCTCACCATAACCAAAGAAAGCCCATGTGCAGCAATGAAGACCCAATGCAGCCAAAAATAAATAAATAAAATAAATTTATATTTAAAAAATTTTAAAATAGAGTGTTATTAAGAACTTAATAACTGGTTTTCAGTGAAAGTTACCCTTGGCTTTTCGTCTTAATTCAACCCAGAAAAAAAATACATGTTTTTACAAATCTTTCATATGGAAAAATTATCACTGGCTTACCATGGCTGATGTCATAATTGGAAGTTTTGTCCAACATTATCAAAAGCCACGGAGTAAAGAAAAGCTAATGCTGAGTCTAAGACATTTGTGCATAGAAGAGTACCTAAGGATTTCAGTAACTCTGGTTATTATTACAAACTTGGTGTTTAGGTTTCCTGGCATGTTGTGCCAAATAATGTGGAGGGGTATTGGATATCAGTGAAAACCACAATAAGCAGTTGGGTACAGAAGACAGTACATATGGCTAACATTACCTAAATAAATCAGAGTGATAGGGAACCATTTAATTAATTGTTTTCTGAACTTTAAGGTGCTCCTAGGGGAAACACTTTTATAGTAGAGTACAATTATTTTATATAATGTATTACTAGGATTATTCACTATATTCAATTTTATAGGAAAAAGAAATGTGTATTTAGAAGAAGTCCATCAAAATAACTCTTTAAAATAATTTCTCAGAAAAAAAGACAAATATCAGGAAAAGTCATTCAGAATAGTTCATTCTCTAATACACAACATAAAATTGACTATTTTAACTATTTTGAATTATACAATTCAGTGGCATTAAGTACATTTAGTGTGTTGTGCAACCATCACCACTATCTTCAGAACTTTTTCATCACAGCAAAGAGAAACTCTGTACCCATTAAACAGTAACTCATTTCTCCCCACCCCTTAGTCCCTGGTAACTTCTGTTCTACTTTCTGTCTCACTGAATTTGCCTATTCTGTGTACCTCACGTGAATGGAATCATAATATTTGTCCTTTTGTGTCTGGCATATCTCACTTAGCATCATGTCTTCAGGTTCATTCACGTTGTGGCATGTACCAGAATTTCATTCCTTTTAAGGCTGAATAACAATATTCCATTGTATGTATATGCCGCATTTTGTTTATTCATTTATCCACTTGGGTTGCTTCCACTTTCGACTATTGTGAATAACGCAGAAGGCTCTGCATTCCATCAGAAAAAGTTCTTTCAGTGGCTTACAGCACCCTATAGTGTTTACCTGCTGTTACCCTACTACCACCTCTGACCTCTCTGAGCTCATTTCCTACTACTCTTCCCTCCTGCTCATTCTTCTTCAGAATCCATTCTGGTTTTTGAATAGGACAGGTACATTCCTGCCTCAGCCTTTGTAGCTACTTTTTGTGGGTAGGGTTGGGACTGGAACAGTCCCTCCAGATAAACTTCTAGTTTACTCTTTCTTTCACAGCTTTGCCCAGTTGTCATTTTCAGTGAGGCCTGGCCTGACCACCTTAAAAATGCAACCCCCCCCCCCCACACACACACAGTTTTTTTTTACTTTTATCTATTTTAGCACTTATTTTCTAACATACTGTTTAATTTACTTATTTATTATGCATGTTCCTTACTGTATATCTCTCCCACTAGAATGTATACTGGCAAGGGTAAGGATTTTTTTGTGTTTTTTTGTTGTTCTTTGGTCTCTTTTACTCACTAATGTAGCTGCATTGCCTCGAACACAGCCAGACACTGAGTATTCAGTACATATTCATTGAATTAAAAAATAGGAACCTAAGGCTCAACAGTTTAAAAAAGGCAGGTTCCACAGCCAGGGTAACTCATATCTCTCTGTTGTCTTTTCCTGCTGTGATACATTGCTGTGTGAGCTACAATTATGACTCAGGTTTTCTGATTCATCACCAGGTTGATTAACTCAGATAAGACCATAAGCTTAGAAATCAACCACTCTTGACATTTTTCATTTAACTTTACGTTGTTTCAGAGCAATTTGGTGGCACTTATAAATATTTATAATACATATATACTTTGATACAATACATAATTTCTAAGAATCTGATCTGTAAAAGTATTTCTCACTAGTGCATCAGTTTCCTCTCTCAGAGCTTCATTGCAGTATTAAAAGAGCAAGCAAAATGCAGATGACCTAAATATTTTACAAAAGGACAGTATTTAAATAAGTTATGATACATCCTTACTATGGAATACACTGTGGGCATTAAGAGAGGAATGGCGAGAATCTGAATATACTGACCTGAAAGAACATCTGTGATATATTGTTTGTTTGTTTATTTATTTTAAATATTCTTTTATTTTTATACAGCAGGTTCTTATTAGTTATCTCTTTTATACATATTAGTGTATATATGTCAATCCCAATCTCCTGTTTCATACCACCACCACCCTGCCCCCCACCCCTGTCCCCCACGTCTGCTTCCCTCACCTTGGTGTCCATGTGTTTGTTCTCTTCATCTGTGTCTCTATTTTTGCCATGCAAACCAGTTCATCTGCACCATTTTTCTAGATTCCACATATATGTGTTCATATACGGTACTTGTTTTTCTCTTTCTGACTTCACTCTGTATGACAGTCTCCAGGTCCATCCACATCTCGAAAAATAACCCAATTTCATTCCTTTCTCTGGCTGAGTAATATTCCATCGTATATATGTACCACATCTTCTTTATCCATTCGCCTGTTCATGGGCATTTAGGTTGCTTCCGTGACCTTACTATTGTAAATAGTGCTGCAATAAGCATTGGGGTGCATGTGTCTTTTTGAATTATGGTTTTCTCTGGCTATCTGCCCAGTAGTGGGATTAATGTATCAATGTAAATTGATACAGCCACTGTAGAGGGTGTATATAGCATGGGGGGGGTCCTTAAAAAATTAAAAATAGAATTACCATATGACCCAGCAATACAGCCTCTATAGTGGCTGTATTGCTGGGTCATATGGTAATTCTATTTTTAATTTTTTAAGGACCCCCCCCCCATGCTATATACACCCTCTGTAGTGGCTGTATCAATTTACATTCCCACCAACAGTGCGAGAAGGTTCCCTTTTCTCCACACCCTCGTCAGCGTTTGTTGTGGATTTTCTGATGATGCCCATTCTAACTGGCGTGAGGTAATACCTCACTGTAGTTTTGATTTGCATTTCTCTAATAACTAGTAATGTTGAGCAGCTTTTCATGTGCCTCTTGGGCATCTGTATCTCTTCTTTGGAGAAATATCTATTTAAGTCTTCTGCCCATTTTTTGATTGGGTTGTTCTTTTTAATACTGAGCTGCATGAGCTGTTTACATACCTTGGAGTTTAATCCTTTGTCCATTGATTCGTTTGCAAATATTTTCTCCCGTTCTGAGGGTTGTCTTTTTGTCTTGTTTATAGTTTCCTTTGCTGTGCAAAAGCGTTGAAGTTTCATTAGGTCCCATTTCTTTATTTTTGTTTTTATTTCCATTACTCTAGGAGGTGGATAAAAAAAGATCTTGCTGTGATTTATTTCAAGAGTCTTCTTCCTGTGTTTTCCTCTAACAGTTTTATAGTATCTGGTCTTAAATTTAGGTCTTTAATCCATTTTGAGTTTATTTTTTGTATATGGTGTTAGGGAGTGTTCTAATTTCATTCTTTTACATGTAGCTGTCCAGTTTTCCCAGCACCACTTATTGAAGAGGCTGTCTTTTCTCCGTGATATATCTTTGCCTCCTTTGTCATAGATTAGTTGACCGTAGGTGCATGGGTTTATCTCTGGGCTTTCTGTCCTTTTCCACTGATCTATATTCTGTTTCTGTGCTAGTACCATATTGCATTTATTTTATTTTATTTTTAATTTTGGCTGTGTTGGGTCTCCATTGCTGTGCGCAGGCTTTCTCTAGTTGTGGTGAGCCAGGGCTACTCTTCGTTATGGTGTGCGGGCTTCTCATTGTTGTGGCTTCTCTTGTTGCAGAGCACGGGCTCTAGGCGCGCAGGTTTCAGTAGTTGTGGCACGTGGGCTCAGTAGTTGTGGCTTGCGGGCTCTAGAGCTCAGGCTCAGTAGTTGTGGCGCATAGGCTTAGTTGCTCCATGGTATGTGGGATCTTCCTGGGCCAGACTCAAACCCATGTCCCTTGCATTGGCAGGTGGATTCTTAACCACTGTGCCACCAGGGAAGCCCCTACCATATTGTCTTGATTACTGTAGCTTTCTGATATAGTCTGAAGTCAGGGAGTGTGATTCCTCCAGCTCTGTCTTTTTCCCTCAAGCTAGCTTTGGCTATTCGGGGTCTTTTGTGTCTGCATACAAATTTTAAGATTTTATTGTTCTAGTTCTGTAAGAAATGCCATTGGTAATTTGGTAGGGATTGCATTGAATCTGTAGATAGCTTTGGGTAGTATAGTCATTTTCACAGTGTTGACTTTTCCAATCCAGGAACATGGTATATCTCTCCATCTGTGTCATCTTTGATTTCTTTCATCAGTGTCTTATAGTTTTCTGAGTACAGGTCTTCTACCTCCTTAGGTAGGTTTATTCCTAGGTATTTTATTCTTTTCATTGCAATGGTAAATGAGAGTGTTTCCTTAATTTCTCTTTCAGATTTTTTATCATTAGTGTATAGGAGTGCAAGAGATTTCTGTGCATTAATTTTGTATCATGCATCTTTACCAAATTCATTGATTAGCTCTAGTAGTTTTCTGGTGGCATCTTTAGGATTCTCTATGTATAGTATCATATGATCTGCAAACAGTGACAGTTTTACTTATTCTTTTCCAATTTGGATTCCTTTTATTTCTTTTACTTCTCTGATTGCCATGGCTACAACTTCCAAAACTATGTTGAATAAAAACTATGTTGTCTTCTTCCTGATCTTAGATGAAATGCTTTCAGTTTTTCACCATTGAGGATGATGTTTGCTGTGGGTTTGTCATATATGGCCTTTATTATGTTAAGGTGGGTTCCCTCTATGCCCACTTTCTGGAGAGTTTTTATCATAAATGGGTGTTGAATTTTGTCAAAAGCTTTTTCTGCATCTATTGAGATGATCGTATGGTTTTTTCCTTCAATTTGTTAATATGGTGTATTGCATTGGTTTGCATATATTGAAGAATCCTTGCATCCGTGGGATAAATCCCACTTGATCATGGTGTACGATCCTTTTAATGTACAGTTGGTTTCTGTTTGCTAGTATTTTGTTGAGGATTTTTGCATCTGTGTTCATCAGTGTTATTGGCCTGTAGTTTTCTTTCTTTGTGACATCCGTGTCTGGTTTCGGTATCAGGGTGATGGTGGCCTCATAGAATGAATTTGGGAGTGTTCCTCCCTCTGCTATATTTTGGAAGAGCTTGAAAAGGATAGGTGTTAACTCTTCTCGAAATGTTTGATAGAATTCTCCTGTGAAGCCATCTGCTCCTGGGCTTTTGTTTGTTGGAAGATTTTTAATCACAGTTTCAATTTCAGTGCTTGTGATTGGTCTGTTCATATTTTCTATTTCTTCCTGATTCAGTCTCGGCAGGTTGTGCATTTCTAAGAATTTGTCCACTTCTTCCGGGTTGTCCATTTTATTGGCATAGAGTTGCTTGCAAGTAATCTCTCATGATCTTTTGTATTTCTGCAGTGTCAGTTGTTACCTCTCCTTTTTCATTTCTAATTCTATTGATTAGAGTCTTCTCCCTTTTTTTCTGGATGAGTCTGGCTAATGGTTTATCAATTTCGTTTATCTTCTCAAAGAACCAGCTTTTAGTTTTATGGATCTTTGCTATCGTTTCCTTCATTTCTTTTTCATTTATTTCTGATCTGATCTTTATGATTTCTTTCCTTCTGCTAACTTTGAGGGTTTTTTGTTCTTCTTTCTCTAATTGCTTTAGATGCAAGGTTAGGTTGTTTATTCGAGATGTTTCCTGTTTCTTAAGGTAGGATTGTATTGCTATAAATTTCCCTCTTAGAACTGCTTTTGCTGCATCCCATAGGTTTTGGGTCGTTGTGTCTGCATTGTCATTTGTTTCTAGGTATTTTTTGATTTCCTCTTTGATTTCTTCAGTGACCACTTCGTTATTAAGTAGTGTATTTTTTTTTTTTTTTTTTTTTTTT
>RJWK010057616.1:0-14087 GCA_004363435.1 Platanista minor
CAGAAGCACGTGTGGGTGTTGAGAGGCACAGCTCTGCGTGTCTGGCTTGCATGGGGGGTGCATGCCTGGAGCTTGTGCATGTCTGAGCATGTGTGCACGTGTGCACACATCTACTGCCTGTAATGTGTGCACGCATGCATGATGGGTGTCACGTGTGCCTTGTGTGAGCTTCTGTGTGTGGGCCAGGGGAGGTACAGCACACCTGGGCCTGCCGCACACCTGGCCATGGGCCTCTGTCATTTCCGCTGGCACAAGGCTGGACCCCGAGCTTGACATGGAGATGCAAACAGTTCACACACATCAGAGGGCTCTGGCCCTGGGGGACGCTGGCCGAGTCACAGGCAGTACCTGTGACAGGGCCTCCCAGGAGCCCCGGCCACACCCGGCTGGGGGTTAGCTCTGCAGCCTGAACTCGTGGGTGATGGTCTCCCAGCAAGAGGGGTCCGTGCCCAGCATGCTTCGCTCTGTGAAGGTCACGTGCCCATCTGAGTCCACAAGGATGACCGTGTTGGTTCTGAAAGAGAGCATGGGGCCTGTGTTCAGCCCGCTGCCCCTGGACCCCTGCACACCAGTCAGAGCCCCAAATGGATCAGACCAGAGGTGCGAGGGGCCTTGCTGGGCACTGGCCTGGCTCAAGATGGGTCACAAAGAGCAGCAGCCTCAGTCTCGGCGAGCAGAGGGTCCCCTGTGAGGCATCAGGGCCCTGAGCTGCGGGCTCCGCAGGCCCCTGCCCACAAGTCCTATCACCTCCCCTCTGAAACACCCCCAGGCCTCCCTGCCCACCCTCTGCAGCACGAGCCCTGAATGCCCACCACTCTCAGCAGGGTGGGCCCTGGGCTGACCAGGCACTTCCCTGCTCAGAACCCCCAGGGCTCCCAGCACCACCACCAGGGACTGCCCAGACACCTGCAGTGGCTTCTAGACAGGGTGGAGATGGGGAGGAGGTGGGGAAGGTGGGCTCCTCCAGGGACAGGAGGGCGCACCAGCGGCCCATCCGTCGTACCTGGTGCCGTAGTCTGGGCAGCGCACACACACAGCCGCGTACTTGCTAAGTATGGGCTGCACGTACTCCCTGCCCTGGTCCTCGATGGCTGGGTCCGGCAGCTGCCTGAAGGACAGAGGAGGGGTCACCACTGGCCGCCCCCCACCTATCCCCGTCAATGCTCAGCCACAGCCCTGCAGCACCTGAGGAGCCCACCAGCCTCAGAGAGGGGCTGGGGGAACCACAAGGGTCGTTCCGGGCACTTTCCAGGTCAAGGCCTCGAACCTCCATCTAGCCTTTCACTCAGGGCTCCATTGTGGGGGCCAGTCCCTGTGCTGGGGCCACCAGGCGCTTCCCAGGGCCCAGGGACACGAGCTCATGTCAGAGCCATGCAGGCCCTGTGGAAGGACAGTAGCCATCTCTCAGAGCCGGGGGGCGGTGGGGGCGGGGGGCGGGTGTGTGTGGCACGGCACTCACGCCTCTTCATTGTTGAGCACGTCCAGAAGCTGGGCAGCCAGGGCGTCCTTGGGGAGCGCCTGGCCCCGCTCCACGGCCTCCAGGAAGAGCCGCTTCCCGAAGCACAGCTTCCTCCAGGGCGTCTCCAGCAGCGCGTTGCTTAGCCCGTAGGTCCCTGCAGGAGGGGTTGGCTCGGCCAGCGTGGGAGGTGGGGGGCGGGGGGGGGGTGCTGTGGCCGGAACTCCACCCACCCGCCCCTTCTCTACATGCGTCCAGGAACTCGCCAGGCCTCGGGGGTGGGTGATCGGAGTCAACAGCGGAGGAAGGTCCGTCCATAAGTTGGGGGAGCCCAACGTGGGGGTCCACCTGAGAAGGCCAAGGCTGGGAGCACCACAGCCTGAGGGCAGGAGGCGGCCCACTGGGGTCAGCCGGGGTCAGGGAGCCCGCTGACCTTGGCAGGCCCGAGGCATACGCCAGGTCCCTGGCTGGGGGCGCCGTAGGGGCTTAGAGCAAGTTTCTCAGGACAAGTTCTCAAGAAGAGGCCCAGCCTCAAGGTGGAAAGGCCCCCAGAGCCTCTTCTCAAGAGGCAGCAGGGGCAGCCAACCCGGAGCCACGCGGCCTGAAAAGATGCACCAAGGACAGAGAGCCACCACCCTCTGCTGCTACCGGACTCTGGGCCAAGTCTAACGTGACTACTGCCACTTGGCACTGTGGGGCCCATAGTCACGCCGCCAGCCATTAACCGCGCTGTATATATCAGGCACCTGGCAGCCACATGCGAAGAACAGAGCAGGACCCCCACCGTGCACCACACACAAGAGTCCATTGAAAACATCTCAAAGACCTGAACATGAGAGCTAAAATCAAATAGGGGAAAAGCTACACAACCTTAGATTTGGAAATGACTTCCTAGATGTGACACCAAAAGCATGAGCAACCACAACAAAAAAACCCATAAAGTTGGACTTCATCAAAATTTAAAACGATGTACTTCAAAAGAGACCAACGAGAAAGGGGAAAAACCCACAGGATGGGAGAAAATATTTGCAAATCGTGTAACTGATGAGAGACTTGTATTTAGAATATGTAAAACAATTCTTACAGTTCAATAACAAAAAGACAACCCAATTAAAAAACAAGCATAGGACTTGAATAGACATTTCTCCAAACAAGATACACAAATGAGCAACAAGCACATGAAAAGCTGCTCAACATCATTAACCATCAGGAAAATGCAAATCAAGGCCACAGTGAGACCGCATCATACCCCAGAACAGCTGCGATCAAAAAGTCAGACCGTGACAAGTCTTGGCGAGGATGGGGAGAGAGTGGAACCTCATAAGTTGCTGCTGGGAATATAAAATGGCACAGCTGCTTTGGAAAGCAGTCTGGCAATTCCTCAAAAGGTTAAATGGTTACCTTATGATCCAGCAACTCCACTCCTAGGTCCACACACAAGAGAAATGAAAACGTTTCCACACAAAAACATATAACAAACGTTCACAGCAGCATTTTCCACAATAGCCAAAAGGTGGAAACAACCAAGTGTCCTTCAGCGGATGATAGATAAACAAAAGGCAGAAAATCCACACGATGGAATATTATTCAGCCATAAAAAGGAATGGAGCCCTCACTCATGCTACAACATGGATGAACCTTGAAAGCATTACATAAAGGGAAAGAAACCAGACACAAAAGGCCACGTATTGTCTGCATCTGTTTACGTAAAATGTGCAGGATGGTCAAATCCACAGAGACAGAAAGGAGACTAGTGGTTTCTAGAGCCCGGGGGCAGTGCCAGTGGGTGTGGTTTCTTGGTGAGGTGATGAAAGTGTTCTGAAGTTAGATTGTGGTGATGGTTGCACCACTCTGCAGATAGAGTAAAAACGACTGAAGGCACACTCTAATGAGTGAACTGTATGACATGCGGTTACATCTCAATGGAGCTGTTCTTTTTTTTTAAGGGGCATGGATCAGGCACGGCAGGCTCAGGGATGAAATAGGACGGAGTTCAAAAGAATTCCTTCCAAGCAGCAATTTAGCAGAAAAGAAGCATCTCCAGTCACAGTTGAGGGCATCATGGGGTGGTTTCCAGATGCTTCCACAAAGGCCACAGAATTGCGGGGGGAGGTCTCTGCATCCTTTTGTGCCTTTTAGCTTCCAATTCTCTCCAGACAGCCAGGGACTCAGTACAGGGGGAAGGCAACCTAACCTGTGGGCAGCCTCATGTGGACCAGGTGAGGCCATGGCCACTACTGGCCACAAGGTACACGAACGGCCGAAAAACAGCCCCAGGAGGGAAATCAGCAGGGACCCGGTCCCTGAAAGTACTGGGGTCCCCACAGGAGCAGCCCCACCCTGTGCCACCCGCCAGAGCAGCCTCACCTGGCGCCAGGGCAACAGGCTCACGCTCCCCCCGGTTTCCATAGTAGCAAATGACATCTCCCTTCTCTGTACTGTGGACCGGAGGGGAGACAGGGTCAGACGGGAGCCACAGGGCGTCCCCAACCCTTGCCGCCTGGCAAGCCCCACAGCCCGGGCCCCAGCACTCAGGTGGCACTATCCGTGCAGGCACCTCTTTTGCTGAGCTATCTGCCCCCGACCCCGCCCAGCATCTCTCTGTGTGCCAACATGGGCCTGGCCACACCCCAACTGCCACTTCCCCACGTGGCCCCAGCCTCCTGCAGAGTCCCAGCAACCTGACTCCTGAATCTCACAGCCAGCGCAGGCACCCTAGACTCGAGGGCCTGCACCTCCCTGGGGGACCTGCTCCTCCCACCTCTAGGACAGGCCCCTCTGCCCCTGGCTCCTGCCCTGCTCCCAGCCAGTCTGCCCCACCCCGGGCAGAGAAAGCTCCCGGCTACCATGTCCTCTGGTGACAGGGCCCATGGGTGGCATGGACAGCGTCACTGCCCCAGGAGCCGTCTGCCGAGCCCCTTGCAGAACCCGATGTGAGCCTTGCCACCCACCCTGCCCAGCACTTGGCAGTGCCCGACCACCATAGGGCCCAGGGTCTCTGTACCCAGCTGTGCCTGTACCGCCTTCTCCACCGGGGCACCTCTGCCACCAGACCACAGGGCAAGTGAGGTATAGCTCAAAAACGGGCTCCTCAGCCACAGAAGCGGGGAGGAGACGAGACGGAGGGGCCGGTCTGGCCCGCATGCACCCCCGGCCCTACTCCAGCTCCCACAGCAGGAACTGGCAGCCCTCACACTGCCCCAGCTTGGCTCCCTGAGTCCCCAGGACAGTGGGTCTAGGAGGGGCTCGGCCCTCGAGACGCTCCCTGAGCCCACCAGGTGTAATGTCCCCACAGAAGCGGGGAGGAGACGAGACGGAGGGGCCGGTCTGGCCCGCATGCACCCCCGGCCCTACTCCAGCTCCCACAGCAGGAACTGGCAGCCCTCACACTGCCCCAGCTTGGCTCCCTGAGTCCCCAGGACAGTGGGTCTAGGAGGGGCTCGGCCCTCGGGACGCTCCCTGAGCCCACCAGGTGTAATGTCCCCAGAGAGGCTGCCACAGATGCCCTGGCTCCCGCTGCCTGCCGAGCCTGCAACCCGGCCCTGTGCGGTGCCTGGGGGCTGCGTCCCCAGCTGGTAGACCCACCTTAGGTCGGCAGCTATGAGGTTGAAGCCGTTGTACAGGTGGCCCTCTGTGGAGACCTTCTTCAGGTAGGACAAGCTATCCACATCTGAGGTCAGAAACTGGGCCACAAGTTCACCTGCGTCAGGGGACACAAGCCCATGGCCGGGGCGGTAGGACTGAGCCCCTCTCCCGGGGAGACTGATGGTCCCCCACGGGATTGCCACACCTCAGCGACCCGGAAGCCAAGGAGGTCGGCACCAAGAACTCTGATTTTGAAAATTTTTCCTGTTGTGCCCCGACATAGAAGTCCAGCACGAGGGGAAACGTTTTCAGTGGGCACAGTACATGTCCACCAGACGGGCCGTGACAACATGGCAGTCGGGAGCCATGCCATGGCCACAAGTGGGAGCCATATGGCCAGGCCGAGGGTGGCTCCCAGCGTTGCCAGCCAGGGGGCTTCAGGGTCCCTCTTTTCGTCACTCCTCCCGTCCCTCCAGGTGCCCAGGAAGCCCCCCTCCCTGCCCCGTACCTCGGCCCCGGGCATCCCGGTCCAGCTGTGGCTGCAGGTAGTTGGTAAGTGCTGCCAGCTTGCCCCGCGTGTTGATGCCCAGCCACGTGCCACCTTCCTTGCCTTCCTCCATGTCCAGCCCTGCGGCAACAACAGTGTCACCACCAGCCCAGCAGCCCTTGTGGTGAAACGGGGGCTGGAATTCCGCAGGCTGAGGCAGCCCCTGGGGACCATGGGTATGTGGGAGAGACCCTCGCCCGGGACAACACCTGATGCCCCTGGGAGCCCCCAGCCCCTGCACAACACATCCTGGTGCCTGGGTGGGCATCAGGCTGGGGGCACAGCACCAGCTCCGTCGCAGAAATCGTGCCAGGCCCCAGCCCCGCATCCTGATCAGGTGTAGGGACACCAGCTGTCCTCCCTAGGCAGGACCCAGCCCTCGGTGGGCCCTTCATTAGGAGCCCCACAGGCTGCAACCCTCCATAACCGTGGGCCCCGCCGCAGGGCCAGCAAGGCCACTACAGCCCCAGGAGAGTGTTTTCCCAGGCCAGAGAGGCATTTCACTTGACAACTGGAGTGAAAATAGCTAAGTCATTAACATATTATTATTATAACAGTAATGAGTTATAATAGTAGAAAAACTAAAAGCCACAAAGATCTGAAAGAAGCAAAACTGTCCTTATTTGTACAAGATAGGCTCGTACGTGAAGAAGATCCAAAAGGATCTACAAAAAAACCCTACTGGAGTAAGTGAATACTTGGCAAGCACTGGAAAATGAAAATTCAATTAATCATTTACAACAGCACTGAAAGATTTTCAAAACACTTAGGAAAACGTTACAGGAAAGGCGTGTGTGCTGAGGGATGGACATCAGGCAGACCTAGTTAAAGGAAGAGACTTGTTCCTCGCCTGGGAAGCTCACATGGTTAAGAGGACAGCTCTCCCAGAGTATGGAGAAAAGGGAGCCTCCTACACTGTTGGTGGGAATGTAAGTTGGTGCAGCCACCATGGAGAACAGTATGGAGGTTCCTGAAAAAACTAAAAACAGAGCTACCATGTGATCCTGCAATCCCACTCCTGGGTGTATACCCAGAGAAAACTAATTCGAAAAGATATATGCACCCCAATGTTCATAGCAGCACTATTCACAATGGCCACGACATAGAAACAACCTAAATGTCCATTGACAGATGAATGGATAAAGAAGATGTAGGACATATATACAATGGAATATTACTCAGCTACAAAAAAAGAACAAAATAATGTCATTCGCAGCAACACGGATGGAAATTATTGTACTAAGTAAAATAAGTCAGAAAGAGAAAGACAAATATATGATATCACTTGTACGTGTCATCTGAAATATGACACAAATGAACATATCTATGAAACAGACTCACAGACATAGACAACAGACTTGTAGATGCCAAGGGGGAGGGGCGTAGGGGAAGGATGGAGTGGGATTTTGGCATTAGCAGATACGAACTATTACATATAGGACGGATAAACAACAAGGTCCTACTGTACAGCACAGGAAACTATATTCAATATCCTATAATGAACCATAATAGAAAAGAATATACACGTATGTATGTATAACTGAATCACTGTGCTGAACAGCAGAAATTAACACAACCTTGTAAATCAATTGTAGTTCAATAAAAAAATAATAAAACAAAACAAGAAAAGGATGACAGTTCTCCCCAAATGACCAAGAGGGTGACCATGATCCCAGTGAAGACCTTGTGGGCTGATGTTTATAGAAATTCATAGGCTGGCCCTGAAGTTCAGGATGTCCACAGCAGTCCCAACAAGAAGCAAAGCCACAGGGCTCACCTCAGCTGGTTCCCAGACTTGCTCAGAGGATGCAGTACCCGAGACGTGTCAGTGGGACACAGGAGTCCACAACGGCCCCACACGGATGTGATCAACTGACTTTCAGCCAGTTTGCCGTAGTCATGCACAGGCCAGAGGAGGCCCACTGGTCGGTGCTGCGGGGACAGCCGGAGAGGTGGGCGTGGCTCAGTCCCTGCTTTGCACCGCACGCAAAGTTTAATTTGAGACAAATCACAGACCTAAGCATAAACCCAAATCAGGAAGCTTCCAGAAGCACACAGAGGAAAATATCTTTACGACCTCATGACAGGCAAAGACTTTGTGGGTAAAACACAAAAGGAACAAGTCACAAAACAGAAGATAAACAGCACTTCATTAACATAAAATATTCTGCTCACCAAAGGACATCATGAAGAAAACAAGACAGTAACACAATTATCCAGCAAAGGATTCACATCCAGAGCACAGAGGCCTCTGACAAACCAACAACTAGAAAGTGAATGAAGCTTCCACATCTGGCCAAACAACAGAGTCCAGACAAGGAAGATACCACGGTGGAATTTCTGGAGATAAAAACTACAGTGTGTGAGATGAAAAATATGCAGAATGGGATTAAAAGCAGATTAGACACTAAAGAAGAAAAGGTTAGTGAATGTGAGTAAAGGATATGGCAACAGAAACCACCTAAAAAGGAGCAGGGACAACAGAGGGCTTTTAAGTGAACCAAGCATAACCGAAGGGCACGACCACTTCAGATAAACTGACACACGTGTGTGACTGGGGGGCTGCTGAGGAGAGACAGCAGGAGACGGAGGCCTTGAAGAAACAGAACCCAGAAGTTCCTGAACGCCTAACAAGTCCCCAGCAATGCTGACACTGCTGCTACAATTCTGTGCACACTGGGCGACGCCAGACAGAGGGAGAGGGTGGACCTTGGGGTCTCCCAGGCCTGAGCCAGGCACGGTGGCCACGGGTCCACCCAGCACTGTGGTGCAGCAGGGCCACCCTCCTGCCTGGCAGGACCCGTATCAACACACCAGGGGCCGCCTCCAAACCACTGCAAAGGGTGAAGGACTTGAGTGGCTGGGCTCCCCAGCAGGATGGGCACTGACCAGGGCAGGAAGCGTGGAGCCCAGGGGCCAGGACGGCCGAGGGGCCCAGGCAGGCTCACCCTTCGTCTGAGCCTCCATGTGCTCATCTACAAAGTGCCCCAGCAGTGCCTCCTGCCTCCCTCCCGAAGGATAAGCTCCTCACCCGTCCTGAGCAGCCCCCACTTCAGCCTCCCATGCGTGCCCTGCAGCAGTGACACACATGGCCTGCCCTCTCCGCATGACCCCTTTGTTCTGTCCTAGCCCAGGATGGTCCTGGCCATGCCCACAGGCTCCCCTCGGACCCCCTCCTGTGGCCCAGCAGGCCTGCCCCTGGACCACTCGGGGAGCGATGACCGGCTTGGCTGAAGACCCCACACACATGACCGCCGTGCCCAGAGCTCAGGCAGCAGGGGCCTCCCCGCCAGCCCCACCCTGCACTCCTGCGCAAGGGGGAATCCAAGGTCTCCTGAGCAGCTTCTGGTGAGGCCGAGACCCAGCCTCACCCTCCTGCACTCCCACCCTGAGGGCCCAGCTCACAGCTCTCCCCACCTCCTTCCAGATCCCCGCTTTGGTCTCCCCACTCCCATCCTCCTCCCACGCAGCACCACTGCCGGACCCCAGTCCACACTGGAGGCCTTTGTGGATGCTCCAGACGAGCGGCCAGGCTCCGCAGGCAGAGGGTCCCTGGCCTGGCCAACACCTGTCTGCACGTCCTCCGAGTGGCCCCTGCCTGCAGGGATAGGAGCTGCTCCCTCCAAGGGGCCCGCGGGGTGCGGTCACCTCCACTCCACCCCATGGGCTCCTCATCAGCTCCCCCAGCCCTGCCAGCCGGGCCTCTGCTCCCCACACTCAGGCCGCTCTCCCTGGGGCAAGGGGTGCATGTGTGTAACAGAATCACATGCACATACACACGCGTGCACACACACAGACGTGCACGCACAACCATGAAGCTCCAAGGTGGCCGATCTGAACTCATGCCTCACACGAGACCAACTGCAGCGGATGGTGGATCCAAATACAACCTCCACCTTCCAGCTGCTTCCCCCGGGGATCCGGGCACGTGAAGCTGAGTGGACGGTGCTGGGTGGACGGCGGGGACACTCACCGCTGAGGACCTCGTTGTTGTTCCCCCAGAAGTCTGCAGCCCTGGAAGGCCGGTGGTAGAACTCGTCCCTGTTGGCGGCCAGGATGAGCCTGAGGAGAGAGCACCGCTGAGGGTCTCCGTGAATGTGGAAGAGTCACGTGTTTCCTCTCATTACCAAGACAATGCACCTTGGTAGGCAGCAAGGTGGGCAAGTCCCAGAGAGGACGGGAACCCGCTGGGAGGAGATGGGTGGCTGCCGGCTCAGTCCTGCTCGCTCCGCCTGCCCTTCGGTCCCTTCCCTGAGGACACCCTGTAAGCCTCCCACCAGTGCTCAGGGACTCCGAGGGCTGCTCCATCCCGCGCTTTGGGGTGTCTTTGGGAGGGAGCGAGTGAGGACTTCTCTGTGTTTCACTAGTGTTTTGTATCATGAATCAAACAAGTATTTCTTTGGCAATTAGGAAAGACGTCGATGTTTTCAGGGCCCCGGTTTTGAGGTAAGAAAACGAAGTTTTGGGTCAGCTTTGCCATATTCAAAATAACTACGAACACAGACGCTGACTGAGTGGGCGGGGTCACCCCACAGGGTCCCATAGACCCCGGGGTCTAAGAGTGGCCGCCGAAGGACCCGCCAAGCACTGCAGGCGGGCGCGGCACCTGGGGCCACAGTGGGTCTGAAACCAAGTTCGCTGAGTCAGGGGTTAGATCCTCAGAAGTCTTCAGAAGTACTGTTTGCATCGACTCATTGATTTCATGAATATCGGCTTGTGATAAAATGTGAATTAACAAAGACACAAAATTGAAGGCAAAACCAGTGCTGGCACCCCAGGGCCCTGGAAGTGTCTCACCTGTGCGCATGTGTCACCCCCCACCTGTGCCTCCCACGCCACCTCGGCCACAGGCGCTGGCACCGCCAGGGACCACCCTGGAAGCCTCACCACCCTCAGGATGCCCATCTAGCCTGTGACCTGGCTCTCCCTCCACACAGCTGGCTCTAGGGCTGTGCCGGGTGCAGGCGCAGGGGGCGGGGTTCACTGTCCCTGACACAAGCTGCAGCCGCTCACAGAAGGATCCTCTGCAGCTCCAGCTGCCAGGCTCTGCCCCGGACCCCACCCCCTGCCCCTTGCCATGTCTGCCCTGGCCCCCTGGGACCCAGTCTGGGGCCATCCTGGCAGAAGCTGGCTGAGCAGCAGTCAGGAGGACGACAAGGCAATGCCCCCCCTCCCCAGGTGCGGAGACTTGGCTGCGGGGCCTGGGCCCCCCAGAGGGTGCAGTGGCTCCTGTGCCAGGATCAAGCGTCCTCCTTCAGGTGCCCAGCGCCCCTCACCTGCCCGCTCGCCTGACCCCTGCAGTCACAGGGGACGGGAGGCTGAGCCCAAACCAGGCTGGTGCCGTGGCTTCTGGTTCCCATTCTTGTGAAGACTCCAGAAAGGAAAACTTAGGGAAAAGAACAAAGTGAAAGAGCAGTGCCTCTGTCCTCTTACTCCAACTGCCCATTTGTAGACAAGAAGCGAGATGTTTGCTAACTGCTAGGAGCCTGAAGCACTGGGTTACTTTCATCAGAGTCGCTGTTTAGCCGAACTGCTGGTGGGCATGATGGTACCACGTGGAGGCTCCAAGCAAGAGGAAGCCCCTCACTCCTCACTTCCTAGTCCAACTGGGCACAGTCATGGAAAGGGTCTGTCACCATTTGAGGGGTGGGTCTGGGCACAGTCAGGGGAGGGATCTGCACACCGCCGGGGGAAGTTTGGCAGCCGTGACAGGTGCACAGGCCAGGGTCCAGTGAAGTGTCCAGTAGTGACAACCTCCATGGAAGCCACCCCAAAAGGCAACAGCTGGTCCAGCAGTCCCTCCAGGTGGAGCCAGTAAAAGCATCAGCCTGTGGGTCTAAATGACATTTTGACAAAGAGAGTGGTGACGTGACAGCCATGACAGCGCCATCCTGACGGGAGTATGCTGGTCTTCTATGCAGCCAAACATCTACACAAATGCGGCAGCTTAAAGCAACACCCACACATCATCTTGGCCAGGTGCTCAGCCCTGGGGTGACACAGGTGCTGGTCGGCGGGGTCTCCGCTGTTGTAGGGGTCAGTTCCTTGAAGCCATGTGACTGGGGCCCCTGGTCTCGCCTGCCGTGCGCCGAGGTCACTCGCCTCTTGGAGGCCACCCTCAAGCTCTGGCCACGGGCCCCTCCAAGGGCAGCAGCTTACTCCCTGAGGAGGGGCTGGTCCCTCTGCGGGCCACCCCGATGAGGTCAGGCCCACCCAGGACACCCCCATCCCATGAACTCGGGGTCCCCTGATTCCGGACTTTCATTGTGTCGGCAAAATATGGAGGTTCCAAGTGCTGGGTAACCTCAGGCATGGTGGGGGGTGTGGTGCAGAGGCCGGGACCCCCCAGGGGCGACCCCAGGAGGGCACGGCACCTGTAGCTGGGCAGGTATGCAGCCTGGAAGGCAGGTCAAGCCCAAGGGCGCCTGGGGGATCATGCTGGGCAGTGCCTGGGGGGACATGGCAGTGGGATATGATGCGGGGAGGGCTGCCATGTCTGGAGGGATGGGATCCCCAATATGGAGGGCAGTGGGCTGGTGACATGGGGGTAGGGTGCAGACGAGGGGTCCATGACAGTCACGGCCCAGCCCAATATCAGGCCTGGAGCTGCTCTGCAGAGGCAGTTCACATGTACTCCCGGCCGCACTGGGCTGTCTCCCCTCCCTTCCCACACCAACGAGGGCACTTGGCTGAATAGCCCACAGGACACATGCTTTAAATCGGCTGCAGCCCAAGGAGGGGAGGGAGGCTTCAAGAACCCCGCAAGCATGGCGGGGCTGGCAGGGCTGGCCTCATCTTTCAGGAACTAATTCTAGGGAGGCCAGAAAACAGGTTCCCGTGAGACTGGAAAGGACAAAGCCAGGAAGGGCACCGCCCACAGCATCAGAGTGAGGATGTCCCACTCTGTCCTTCAGGGCAGAGGTGGTCTGTGTAGATCAATGCTTACACACGGCAGGGATGGCCACAGACCCAGATGAAAGAGTCCTCTGCAATCAGCTGACCCTGGAGCATTACTGACACAGGGGTGACCTCAGCTCACAAACACAGATGAAAACAGATGCGATGTCGAAGGTGCCGGAGCAGAGGACTGTGTGGGTCCCAGGCCCCGGACAGGCTTTGTGGGCAGCGGTGTCCAAGTGGACGGCGGCCCTGGGTCTGGGCCTTTCCGGCTGTGGGGAGAGGACCTAGTCTCAATGATGCATGACAATGAAGCGCCACAAAGACCCACTCCACCACCCAACATGAGGACACGGACCAATGCCGCAGGGAGCCTCTGGCACAGCCATCAGAAGACACACGAGGAAATCAACTTGGCAGTTACGTGTGATCCAGGATTTTCTGGTTCTGGGTATATACCCAAAAGGACTGAAAGGAGGGCTGGGACAGGTACTTGCACACTAATGTCTACAGCAGCCGAGAAGAGGGAACAGTACAGGTGTCCGCCGACAGGATGGACGGAGACGCAAAATGTCTATCCACACAAAGGAACATTATTCATGCTTAAAAAGGAAGGAAATCCTGACACATGTTACAATGTGGATGAACCTTGAGGACATTATGTTGAGTGAAAAAAAGCCAGACCCATGGGGCTTCCCTGGTGGTGCAGTGGTTGAGAGTCCGCCTGCCAATGTAGGGGACACAGGTTCGTGCCCCGGTCCGGGAAGATCCCACATTCTGCGGAGCGGCTGGGCCCGTGAGCCATGGCCGCTGAGCCTGCGCATCCGGAGCCTGTGCATCCGGAGCCTATGCTCCGCAGCGGGAGAGGCCACGACAGTGAGAGGCCAGCGAACCACAAAAAAAAAAAAAAAAAAAAAAAAGCCAGACCCAAAAAGAAAACATATGATGCTACTTCCATGAGGGACTTAGAAGAGCCAAGGTCATAGAGACAAAATGAAGGAGGGTGGGTGCCAGGGGCTGGGGAGGGGGATGGGGAGTCAGTGTTTGTTGGGGACAGAGTTTCAGTTTGGGAAGATGAGAAAGTTCTGGTGATGGTTACATGACAGTGTGAATGCTTAATGCCGCTGAGCCCTGTGATTAAAAATGGTAAATTTATGGGCTTCCCTGGTAATGCAGTGGTTGAGAGCCCACCTGCCGATGCAGGGGACGCGGGTTCGTGCCCCGGTCCGGGAAGATCCCACATGCCGCGGAGCGGCTGGGCCCGTGAGCCATGGCCACTGAGCCTGCGTGTCCGGAGCCTGTGCTCCGCAAAGGGAGAGGCCACAACAGTGAGAGGCCCGCGTACAGCAAAAAAATAAATAAATAAATAATAATAAAAAATTAAAAAATGGTAAATTTATGTCATGTATACTTAACCACAAACACACACACACACACAAAGTACACTTCTTCTCCTGACACCACTGGGTGGGGGGCCGGCAGTGAACACAGTGATGGGCACTGGGGTGGGGGCAGAAGCTGCTGCATTGCCAGCCAGGGCAGTGACAGCTTAGGTGGGAGGGAGCCCAGGTAAGGACAGCCAGGCCTCCTGGCTCTGAGCCT
>RJWK010057617.1:0-14089 GCA_004363435.1 Platanista minor
GAGCCCGGACTCCTGCATCTGGAGGGAGTAGAGAGTGGTCCTGGGCTGCCAAGTCCTATGGGCGGGGCTATTGACCTCTGAAGATACAGGGCCTGTATTCTCCTAACAGACTTGGCATTAACTTCCAGGCAGCCTTTTCAGTACTTTTGGGGCAGTTTTCCCAAGTCCTGGGGCTGGGCAGCTGTGAATCTAGCAGAATACAGGGGCCTTGGGGAAGGGTTGTGAGAAATGCCCCCAAGTCCCCAGGGCCTGGGAAGAGCTGAGGCTGCCAAGCCCATTGGGTGATGGGGAGGGGGGAACCCTGGAGCAACAATCCCTGCTCTGTCCACTTGTTTCCCACAGACTCAAGCCAAACCAAACCACTTCCCAGGCCAGTTCTGCTTCCAACCAATCCTGGTGACCCTCCCAGACTCCGCCTTCCTTTCTCAGGCTCCCACCCCAGTCCCACTCCCTTCAGGACCCCAGGAGTCCAGGCCCCAAGACTCCTCCTCCCCCAGAACTCAGGACCTCCAATCCATTCTCCTCAGGACCCAGAAGTTCAGGTCCCCAGCCCCCTTAGAACCTGAAATCCCAGCCTCTGGTTGGTGTTGGGCGCCCCCTAGTGGAGCGCAGTGTGGCTCTGGCCTGTGATTCACTTAACAGTTAGTAGGAATGGAAGAATTTACTTGGTCACTCAGCAGACATGGGGGAGGGCTTTACAAGGGCCCCGTCTGAGGTCACAGTCTAGCTAAGAGCCTCTAGTGTTCCAACAGATCAGGACTCTGCGGTATATGAGAGAGGACGTTGGGGGACCTAGAGCTGAGAGCAGAGATGGGGTAACAATGAAACCGGAGAAGATGAAGTTTCAAAGCCCCTCACCTGCCTGGGCTTTCTGTGGTTCTCTATTTATATGTGTACATGTAAGTTTGTACTTTTAAAAAAGAAGCCCACAAAAACCTCAATCTGCCCGTCTTCTGGGGGACTTCATCAGTACGTTCATTTCATCCCTAGACTTGAAGACTGGGTCTACAATTTCACAGAATCGTTATTACTATCATTGTTGTCTGTAAGAGAAGGGGACCGGGCAATAAGTTTTCTTTTTAAAAACAAATAATTAATTAACTAATTAATTCATTTGGCTGCATTGCATCTTCGTTGCTGTGCGCAAGCTCCTTACTGCGGTGGCTTCTCTTGCTGCAGAGCACCGGCCCTAGGAGCACAGGCTCAGTAGTCGCGGCACGCGGGCTTAGTTGTTCCGCAGCACTCGGGATCTTCCTGGACCAGGGCTCTAAACCTGTGTCCCCTGCATTAGCAGGCGGATTCTTAACCACTGCACCACCAGGGTAGTCCCAAGAAGTTCTCCAAGGTTTCTTCTTGTCCTTGTGTTGGTTCACAGAGGTAATTCATTCACCTTCCCCACTCAAAGTTTCATCCTTTCACTCGGCAGTCAGGCCCTGGACAGTGTTGGAGACACACCCATCTCTGTCAGTGATGACACAAAGTGGGCAGGGAGAGGGTGGGGAGTCCAAGGATCTAGGAGGGCTGGGAGGCGGTGCCCCGCCCAGTCTGGGGGCCAGGGAGGAGGGATAATACTATTGAGCTGAGACCGCGAGGAAAGTGGAGGATTATCAATAGACAGTAAAATGATAAATAAATAATTAAAATATCTCTATGCAAAGCCTGCTCTCCTTTTCAGAAAATATGTAAAGTTCATAATAACAGTGCGTGATACTGATCACTTACTAAGCCCCACACTGAGGACCCGGGCCAGGTGTTTTATATTCTTGATTTCACTGGGTCTTCCCAAAACCCGGCGGGGCAAAGGCGGAGAGGAATAGCGGGTATCATTATAATGCCTAGCTTATAAAAGAGGAAAAAAATGAAGCCCAAAGAGATAGGTCACTTGTCCGGGATCATTTAGTCTGTCAGTAGCACAACCAGGGTCTGAACCCAGGTCAGACTTCCACCCAATTCATTGGTGAAGGATTAAAAGCCGCTGAGTGTTCCGTCCTCTCTGGGCCTCTATAATTCCTTCTCCGGGCCAAGGGTCTTTGAACACGTGTCCGAGCCCGGAGCTGTAGGAAGATAGCTAATGAAAAAGTACAGAGTTCTTGGAGCCCTTGAAGCCGAGGTCACAGCTGCGAGGTTTACTAGAAAGCGGACCGCCAAGGGAATGCGCATGCGCATTAAACTAGGCGGCCAGAAAGCTTAGGGACGGGCTGACAAGGTACGATTTGGAAGTGTGGTGGCGTGAGAACACTGAAATAGTAACTAAATGCACAGAACTATAACCTAGGGAGACTGGTCGGAAGAAAGGGCTGCGCTAGGAAGAGGGGTCTGAAAGCGAGGCCACCGACCAAAGATCCTGCCCTCCGAGTCTGGGGTGCGGAAGCCAGGAAGGCTCCTTTAACGCAGGAGAGGCGTGGTTCAAGTGGAGCGTCTCGAAGGGTTACGGTGGCCGGAAAAGCTCAAGCAACTTGGAACTTAAAGAATAGGCGGGGCAAAGTGGACAGGGTGACCCAGGAGGCTCGTATAACTGGGAGAAGCAGTTTATTCGTGGGGGCAGAAAGAACGGAGGTTGTGGGAAGCGTACATGTTGGCCAAGAAAGCCCTGGGAGTTCGGGGCATGCGGTGTGTCTACTAGGCGAAAACAAACAGGCTGCGACGGGACGGAGTACGGTGGCCCGCTTCGTCCTTTCATAGACTTTAGCGGCTCCTGAGAGGCGTGGCTGAGACGCTCTTGCGGGTTACGGTGGCCGGCAGGTCGGCCAAAGTGTGAAATCTCGCGCGATCTCGCTGGAGCCGTCCGGGACGGGGCGGGGCTGGCGGCGGGGGCGGGGACCCGGAGCGGGAAGATGGCGGCCGCGCAGGAGGCGGACGGGGCCGGCAGCGCCGTAGTGGCGGCCGGGGGAGGCAGCTCCGGTCAGGTACGGAGGCCGAGAGGGGCCTGAGGGGCCTGAGGGGCTCTTCCCCACCCGGGGGGCCTCCCACGGGGCGTGTCCTGCCTCTTTTCACAGAATCCTGTGCACTGGGGGCTCTTTGCCCATAGGGACCTTGAATACCGGGCCCAGGTGGGGCCGGGCAGCCCGGGAGGCTGGACAGTGCAGGGAGCGGGGCCCTGTTGCGCGCCGGGTCCCCTGCATTCTCGCGCCGGGCGGCCACCAGGCTCGTTGCTCGAGCTGAGGACACAGTGGCGCGGAGGGGCGCAGACTTGTACCCAAGCGCCCTGGGTTCTCGACTCCGTGATTCCAGGCTCCAGGACAGTTCCTAGAATGGGCTGACGTTCACGGGGTGCTCTAGGTGTGGGCAATGATTGATTGATTGGGAGTTTTCTAACTCTGGGGAAGTCAGGTAATCATCGTGGATAAGGGCACGCGCTGTGGAGGCTGACAGACCCATTTTATAGTCAGGAATCCAAGGAACAGACAAAGGCGCCTGCAGAAGGTCACCCAGGTTAGATCTGGGATCCATTCCCTGTACAACTTACCAGCCATTGCTGAAGCAAGGTGGTCGGGACTGAGATGGGTTTATTTTCAGCATAAGCTAACTAACCCTGTGCGGGAATTCGTCCTGGTACTGATGCCTTCTGACCCATTGCCACTTGAACTAAGCTGAGGCTGCAGAACATACTAAGCCACCCTTCAGACGTTTAGGGGATCGGTGGAGTGACAACGAGGTGCTGTCGACCCACCCACTGGGATGTCACTGACACGTGGGAGGCAGCACAGGGGAGAAGAGTGCAGGTTAGGAGGGGAACACGAAGCTGAAGCTGACACTCTGTGACCTTGGAAAGTTCCTTCCCCCCTTCATTTCTCCAGTGGTAAATGGAGGGATTGGACAGGAGGGCCAGCCCTGTGATGGGCCATGAAGATGGCTCCAGCCATGTCCCTTCATCAGTGGAGTGAGAGAGAAGACTGCTTTGTAAACAAAGAATTATAATCCTGGATGACAAGGATGGTGACAAAAAGTCCGTGTCAGAAACTGAGGGAGCTCAGAGGAGGAGCAAATAATATCACCTGGGGAGGACACTAGGGTGAGATTTGTGTGACAGAGCCAGCATCCCTGGTCTGGATCTTTTCAGCATCTTCAACCAGGGCCTGGCCCTGGGGGCAGCCCTAGGAAATGTTTGCCTCTATCTTTGGGGGCTTCCCAGTCTCGCTGAAAGAAGGTCTTTCCCCCTCTGCGTTTCTGTTGATTATCGGGTGGGGGGGTGATCAGAGAGACTAGGGTGCCCTGATTGCCCTGAGCTTACAGAGGACCCCTCCCCGCCAAGATCTCCTCTTGTCCCACTTCTGCTTAAAATCTTTCAAGACTTAATTCCTTTGTTTTCAGGATTAAGTACAAATTCTTTGGTAAATCAAGGCTTTGCATGATCTGCCCTTTTTCCTCAGACTAGGCTAGGATTTCTCAACCTCAGCACTATTGACATTTGGGGTTGGATAATTCTTCGTGGTAGGGGGCCGTCCTGTGCATTGTAGGATGTTTAGCAGCATCCCTGGCCATGCTAGATATCGGTAGCACACACATCCTTCCCCAGTTGTGACAACTAAAAATGTCTCCAGATGTTGCTAAATGTCCCCTGGGGGTCAGAATTGTCCCTGCTTGAGTCACTGGACAAGAGGAGCATCAGCCACTGTGAAGCTCTTTTATTTCCAGGAGTGTGCCTCGTGCTCTCTCTCCACCTCGTAGCCTTTGCACATGTTTCTTTTTACCTGCCCGATCCTTATGAGTCCTGTGCATCTCAGGTGTTCTCTCCCCTGGGAAGCCTCTCTGACCCTCTCAGACTGGGTCAGGGCTCCAACAGTCCCTGGGCTCCTCTGTCCCAGCCCTGCCCACTCTGGGTTGTCACTGTCTGTCTCCTCCAGTGGACTGGGAGCCCCTGGAGGGCAGAGCAGGAACTGCCTTGGTCACCACTGTGTGCCCAGCGTGTCCCAGCTCAGGACCAGGCACAGAGCAAGCCCTCAGCGTTAGTGGAATGAATCGGTCTTGAGGCAGAGGCTGGGCTGAGGCAGAATCCCCATGGTGGATCCAGGCAGTCAGGGAGGAGGCCCTGACTTCTCCCAGCCCCGGCCCAGTCTCATGGCCTCAGCTGCTTCCTGGGCCCCTTAGTGGGTGTTCCGGGGATTGTGTGTGAGAGTGGGCTCATGGGTGCAAGAGCAGGAACTACTTCTTAGTCACTGCTGTGTCCGCGGCCACCGCTGCCTTCTCCTGGCTCATGCGCAGACCCTCAGCAACCTCCTGCCCCAGCTAGCCTGCTCCTCCTTCGGGCAGGGACTCAGACACCAGGCCCGCAGCTCTGCCAATCATTGCTTCAGCTCACGTGGGTTGAGTCCCCACTACATGCTAGTCCCCATTGCTGATGCTGGGACACGGCTGTGAACAAAACAGAGGCCCTGCAGTCTTGGAGCCCGTGTATTTGTCGAGGGCTGGGAGTGGGGTTAGGGACAGTGAACAAGGTAAATAAGAAAAATATACAGTGGTTCGGATGGTGCTAAGTGCCATGGGCAGAACTAAAGCTGGGGAGGAGCATAGCAAGCGAGGGGTGGGTAGCAGGTTGCCATTTAAATACAGTGGGCTGGGAAGGGCTTTCCGAGGGGGTGACATTTGAACAAAGACCTAAAGGAGATGCGGGAAGGAGTCACACATCTGGTGGGGGAAAGCCTTTCAGGTAAAGAGAACAGCCAGTGCAAAGGCCCTGAGGTGGAACACGTGTGATGAGGGAGCGTCAGGGAGGCTGATGTGGCTGGAACTGGTGACTGAGGGGGGAGGGGGGAGAGCAGATGGGCACAGTGCTCTGAGGGAAGTGGAGCCACAGGAGAGTTACCTTTTTATTGAAGTGTAATTTAGATACCGTAACATTCACCTGTTGTCAGTGTAGAGTTCAGTGGCTTTCAGTACATTTATGCAGTTGTGCAGTACAGTCACCACCACCGTGTGGTCTGAGAACACTCCCATCACTGCAAAACGCTCCCTTGTTCCCGTTTGCACTTTCTCTGCCCCCAGCAGTGTCCCTTTTTATTGCTCAGTAGTATTCCATTGTGCAGATCCATCACCAGTCATTCATCGAAAGACTTTTGAGTTGTTTCTGGCAAGTAACACTGCTGTGAACATTTGCGTATAAGCTTCTGTGTGGACGCAGAGTTCTCGTTTCTCGGAGGCAGAGACCTTGGAGTGGGATTGCTGGTTCGGATGGCAGGGGCACATTTAGCTTTTTAAGTATCTGCGTATTTTTCAAAGCAGCAGCTCCATTTCTCCCACCAGCAGTGTACGGCTCTTTCAGTTTCTCCACATCCTCGCCAGCACTTGTGATTGTCCATCTTTTTGACTACGGGCATCCTAGTGAAGTGGCGCCTTTGCATTTCCCTGGGAGGGTTTCCAGCCCGCTTGTCCACCGTTGCAGGTAAGAGAACAGACCTGGGAGCCAGCCAGACACGGGTTCAAATCCTCGCCTGGCCTCAAGCTTCCTTTTCTTGATCCAGAATCAGCTCAGACCTGCTGCAAACCCTTGCTTGGCCCCCCCAGTGCTCCCAGGAGCGAGGCCAGCCCTGAACAAGGGGGCCCTGTGCCTATTCGACCTCGCCTGCCCCTCAGCCAAACCTTTGCTCACACCTTTTCTCTCCCTTAGACACCCTTCACCCAAGTGTCAAAGACAGCTCCTCGAGAGGCCTCCCTAACCACCCGGTCACCCCCTCTGCTTGTTTCCCCTGGAACACTTTCCTGTTTACCTTTGTTAATTATCCTGTTTACTGTTCTGCCGGTGCCTTTCCCTCTAGACCCTGAGCTCTGGGAGGGCAGACTCCAGGGCTGTGTGGCCACCACTGATCCTGCTGCCCGGCACTGGGCCTGGCGCACAGTAGGTACTCGGGAATTACTTTTATCGACACACAAAGGAAATCTTTTCTACCCTAAACGTACTGGTATGATCACAGCCTGACCCTTGGGTCAGAGAGGTGAAGAGCCAGAGAGGGAAGTGACACACCCGAGCTCTCACGGCCAGGGACCACGGGACCAGCCCACAGCCCAGGTCTGTCGGACCCCAGAGCCCCACCTTTTACCACAGTGCTCTTGTGCACTTCGGAGATGAAATGGAAGAGCTCTTGCTGGTGAAGGGGACGGGAAGTGACAAGTGACGCCTTTAACAAACGCTGGCCTCAGCTTTGTGGCAGCCTCATCTGGCTTTGGGAGCCTCTGTCCCTACTCTCGGGGGCATTTGAAGCCGACAGAAGACGTTGCAGAGGAGTGGGCTTGGGGCAGGAGTCGGGGGACTGGGGAGGCCCAGGAATGGGTGGATTGGTGGCCTGAGTGTTCAGGGCAAGCCCTTCAGGGAGCATTTGTTGATTCCCCAGGTGTTTATTGAGCCCCTGCTCTCAGCCAGCCCTGGGCTGGGCAGTGCTCCTACCTAACAGCCATCATGACAGTCCTGGTCCTGTCTCTTAAAAGCTGGAGGGTGAGGGGACAGCTGGCGGGAGGGAAGAGGGCAAGACAGGGGAGCCAGCAGGTGTAGAGAGAGGGGCAGAAGAATTTCCCCATCTCGGGCCCTTCCAACCTGACGTCCCGAAATTCTCCACTTCTGAGCTTCTGTTTCTGAATGAAGATTGTTTCTTTGGGAAGCCCTGCCTGACTCCCTGGCCTGCCCACACTCTTGTCATCGTGCTGCCATCATCTTTCCTGAGTGACCCAGACAAGTGGCTTAGGCTCCCTGAGCCCCCGTTTGCTCGGCTGCCAAATGGCGGCGTTCCTAGTTCTGGCCTCATGGGGTGGTCTGTGCTATGTACATCTCACACACCTCTGTGTGGCTCATGGTAGTGTGGCTCATGCTCTGATTGTGTTTTTCTGTGTCTGTCTCACCTGCTAGATCTAGAGCCCCTGGAGGGATCGGCCCCCCACAGGGCTGGCCACAGAGGAGACGTCAAGAATTGTTTGCCCACGGAAGGACCTTTCAGATAAACCCAAGCCTTGCAGAATCTGACACCTGCCGCCTAACCCCTTCTGTGTTGTCCCCAGTAGCCATCTCCTTGCATCCTGGGCTCCAGCCCCAGGGAGTATTGGCCCATCCTCGGAGTCAGACTGTCTCTCTCACCTCCTTGTCTGCACCTGCTGCTTCCCTCATTGCCTCCTCTGCACCAGCCAACTGGTTATGATTTAGGGCTCAGCTCTGATGTCTCCTCCTCCAGGACCCCCCCCCCTCCCCCGACCCCCAGGATGAGCCAGGTGCCCTGTCTGTGCTCAGCCCTTACTGGGCCTTGGCACATGGTGGTGCCTACGACAGCCTTGGCGCCTCAGGATGCATCCTCCCGCCTCACCCTGGCCTCTGTCCCTGCAGGTGACTAGCAATGGCAGCATCGGGAGGGACCCGCCGGCGGAGACCCAGCCCCAGAACCCACCACCCCAGCCAGCACCCAACGCCTGGCAGGTCATCAAAGGCGTGCTGTTCAGGTGAGCAGATGTAGCTTTGGTTTTGTTCATTGAAAAAAGTTCAAGTAAGAAAAGCATAAAGAGGAAGGGAGGGAATTCCCTGGCAGTCCAGTGGTTAGGACTCCGTGCTTCGACTGCAGGGGGCACGAGTTTGATCCCTAGTCAGGGAACTAAGATCCCGCAAGCCATGTAGCGCAGCCAAACAAACAAACAAACACATTTTTTAAAAACAGAGGAAAGGAAAGAATCACTGAGGATTACCATCATTACTGTACTGCTGGAGATCCTTTTTACTTTCTCATAATTCTGGGGGCCGGAAGTCTGAGATTAAGGTGTCAGGATGTCTGGTTTCCTCTGAGGCCTCTCTCCTTGGCTTGTAGCTGGCCGTCTTCCTGTCTTCACACGGTCTTTCTTCTGTGTTGTCTGTGTCCTAATCGCCCCTTCCTATATGGGCAGCAGTCAGACTGGATTAGGGCCCACCCTAAGTAATGACCTCACTTAGCCTTGGTCACCTCTTTAAAGGCCCTATCTGCACATGCAGTCACTGAGATACTGAGGGTTAGAACTGTAACACATGAATTTGGAGGGGGGCGGGACACGATTCAGCCACAACATCTGTATTACCTAAAATTTAGCATTTTAACTATCTTTAAGTGCACCACTCAGTGGCATTAAGCATGTTGACATTGTTGTGCAACCATCAGACCATCTATCTCCAGAACTTCTTCATCTTCCCCAAACTGAAACTCTGTACCCATTAAACACTAACTCCTCGATTCTCCCTCCTCCCCCCAGCCCCTGGCCACCACCCTTCTACCTTCCGTTTCTGTGAATTTGACTGCTCTGGGTACCTCCTGTAAGTGAAGTCATACAGGCTGTGCCTTTGAGACTGGCTGGTGGTGATCCTCTTACACGTGGATGCATGTGACCGTTCCCAGGTACCGGGAGCACAGGGCCTGCCTTCTGGAAGCCGGGCCTCTGAGTGAGGCCCTGGGGAGCTGCTGGGAGGGCGCAGGGGGATCTGTCTGAGACTGGGTTTCTTCATCCGCGGAGCCCCTCCTTTCTCTTCACCGTGCCGCTCCCTGCCCTGCCCCCGCCTCCGTGTCCAGTAGGACTTGGAGTTTTCTTATATATCGGTCAGTTTCTTCTTTTCATGCTTCAAGCAGCTAGGAATAAGGGTTATTTTTATCTTCCCCTTCATTTTTACATAAGAGGTATTAGCCTGTTTTACACAGTTCTACACCTTGATTTGTTTTTCATTAACACTATATGTTAGAAATCGTTCCACATCAGTACATAAGGGAGCTTCCTTCAGACAGAAGTTTTTCAAACAGCCACAGTGCGCAGGCTAATTTCCTTCCTTAGGACCAGGCGCCACCCAGAATCAGCCCCGGTGGGTTCTGGAAGACCGTCTCCATCTGGAGTTCTTAGATGGGATTCAGGGTTTGTTTTCAGGGGCCTGTGAACTCTCTGAAGCATCAAGCAGATTGCGTGAGAATGGCCTTTTTGAGAGTAAAGGGTAGAGCCCATGGTTTTCAGCACAGCCTCCAGCTATAGCAGCGGTTACCTGGAGTGGGGGGCGGGGTGGGAGGGAGAGTTGTCGTTTGTCTTTTCATACACTTAAAATTTCCCCGTGAACGTAGAATGCCTACTTGGGGTGGGAGGGAGGATATGAAGTTGAAAAGCATTAGGTGAGGGCCAGCCCTGGTGTGCTAGGGCAGGGCTTCCTGGTCTGGGATGCGGGGATGGAGGGCCCACGGTGAGCAGATGTTCTTCAGGGAACTGGGGATCTGGAATCCTACAGAAAGTCCAGTCCAGTCTGCCTCGTCTCACACACGGAGACCCAGGATCCCGGAGTGCGTGGGCCCCCTGCAGGCCACACGCTAAGCCGGGGCAGAGCTGCCTGTGGGTGTCCTTGCTCACACACTCTCCCTTGGCATATTTACTAAAATAGGAGCCTCCCTTGGAAATGGAGGGGTCCCCAGGAATCGCCAGTTCCAGACCTTCCCCAGCCGTGTGCATCAGGGACTTCCTGGGGTGGTGGGAGGCAGCAGATAGCTCAGCTGGGCCATGGGCCCTGAGACCCCGGACCCCAGGGCTCCATGGCTTGTACAGGCAGAGGCAAGTCCCTGTGCCTGATGCTGCCCTTTGCTGTGGTTTGGGGCTCAGCAGGGAGGCACCCACTCAGGCTAGAATTCTCTTGTAGTGTTTTTCCATTCTGAAGTTTTTTATATGCCTTTCTCCTATGATGAAAATAACACTAATAGCTAACACTTCTAAAACACTTACTGTATGTACCAGGCTCCATACTAGATGATGTATTATATCGTGTGTGTGTGTATATATCAATGCATTTCATGCTTGTAGACAACTCTATGAAGTAAGAAGTGTTGTTATCCCTATTTTTTTTTTCATTTATTTATTTTTGGCTGCTTTGGTTCTTCGTTGCTGTGCATGGCTTTCTCTAGTTGCAGCGAGCGGGGACTACTCTTCGTTGCGGTGCGCGGGCTTCTCATGGCGGTGGTTTCTCTTGTTGCGGAGTGCAGGCTCCAGGGGCACGGGCTTCAGTAGTTGTGGCTCACGGGCTCTAGAGCGCGGGCTCAGTAGTTACGGCGCACGGGCTTAGTTGCTCTGTGGCATGTGGGATCTTCCCGGGCCAGGGCTCTAACCCGTGTCTCCTGCATTAGCAGGCGGATTCTTAACCACTGTGCCACCAGGGAAGCCCTGTTATCCCTATTTTAACTGTTGAGGAAATGGAGGCCTAGAGAGGTTAAGAGTCTTGCCTGAGGTCACCCAGTCGGGAAGCAGGAGAGCTGGACTTCGGATCCAGATATTGCGACTTAGAGGCTGAGCACTTAACCTCTCTGCTCTACAGTTGATCCTTGAGCAACATGGGGATGGGGGGGGGGCCAACCCTGTGTATCCACGTATCACTTACAGTTGGCCCTCTGTACTAGCGATTCCTCCATATCTGTGGTTCCACATCCATGGATTCAACCATCCATGGATCGTGTACTGCTGTAGTATTTACTGTTGAAAAAGATTCATCTAAGTGGACCCACGCACTTCAAACCTTTGTTGTTCAAGGGTCAACTGTATTGTTTTTCACACCTGCGATCAATAAGTACTTGTCTCGTTTAATAATTATAGAGCTGCATGTATCTGAGAGACCCGAATTAACACAATAGAAGTTTCCCTCTCTCTCATGTACTATTCTGGACCTAGGCAGACCAGGATTCTGCGGTCTTCTGCATCCCAGATTCCTTCCTGCTCTTTGTTCCACCATTGCTAGGTTTTGCCCTTTATCCTCATGGCCTAATATGGGTGCTGAGGATAAGACCATCACGTCCACATTCCAGGAGGGAAGAAGAAATAAAGGAGGGATGCTCTTTCTCTTTAAGACACTTCCCCAAAGTCCAGTAAACACACTGTTTTTACATTTTATTGGCCAGGACTTCACCATGTGTCCACACCTGGCTATAAGGCTGGATTTTGTAGTCTTTATTCCAGGTAGCCAAGGGGTCCAGTTAAAATTTAGGAGTCTTCTTTCTGAGGGAAAAGGGAAAGATGAATATTGGGAAACAACTAGCAGTCTGCTACAGTTTTATTGTGGGGCTTTTATTTTGTTCATTAAAGAATATTCAAAAAGAAAAGCATAAAGAAGAAAATTTAAAAAATCACCTGGAGGTAACCATCATTCATCATTACTGTACTGGTGGTGATCCTTTCCCATGTTGATTCATGTGCATGCTGTTTTTATTGTGCAGAATTTTTTTTAAGACAGTATTGTGTTTTGAAGCATTTTGGGTTTTTTTGCTTACCCCTAGGCCTTCCCTATTCCCCCAAACCAAGGGAATCCATTTTAAAGTCTGATGTGTATTTTATACCTTTCTCTACTTTTATGTTGACATAAAGGTGCGTTACAAATTGTTGGGGGGTGTTTTTTTTTTTTTTTTTTATTGTGGCAAAATATGTATAACAGAATCTACCATTTTAACCATTTTTAAGTGTATAATTCTGTGGCATTAAGTACATCCACGTTATTGTGCAGCCATGACTGCCATCCATCTCCAGAACTTTTTCATCTCCCTCAACTGAAACTGTCCCCGTTAAACACTAACTCCCATGTCTCTTTCCCCCAGCCCAGGTTTTTGTTTTTGTTTTTGTTTTAACATAGTATATTACACAAAAATGGATGGCTGCTCTGGACACTTTCCTTCATCTTGCCTTTCTCTTTAAACAGTGTATCCTGTAAATATCTCCACTTCATTTACAACTCAAAGACTGTATATTATGTCTATTCAATTTAGTAAATTGAGAAAATGACTCTTAATATATTTGTTTTAAGTGTCACTCTCTTTCTATTTTGATTTTTTTCTATCATGTTATTCAGAGTGGATACTTCCGAAGCCCTCTCTCAATACACATTTTGAGGGTTTTGTAACATTCTGAAACCTCCAGTCCTTCTGAGCATCTCAAATTTGGGGTTCTTTTTTTTTTTTTTTTTTTTTTTAATTGGAAAATGGTTGCTTTACAATGTTGTGTTAGCTTCCACTGCACAACAGAATGGAATGAATCAGCTATACACGTACAGATATCCCCTCCCTTTTGGATTTCCCTCCCATTTAGGTTGCCACAGTGCCATTAGGTAGATTGGTTTTTGTTTCTGCTGGTTCTCACTCATAGTGTCTTGTTTCCTTGTGCACCTGGCTTATCTTTGGCTGTGTGTTGATCATCATACTTGGAAAATTATTTATAGGAATCATTTCAGGCCTAGGATGAACCTGTTTTCCTGCAGAGAGGACTTGCTTTGCCTCTGCTGGCTGCCTGGGACATTGTCATTTGGGGTCTCCTTGTACCAGGTTCAAGGCTCTGGCTGTGCCCACCTGGTGTGCGACTCCGAGGAGGACTAGGCCACACCTGCTTCCCCTTGTCCTTGGCGGGGAGCCCTGTGTAGTCTTAGCTTCTCATAGAGTAGGTCTCTGGTTACCTTGTGTGGGCCCTGGGCTGGCGTTTTTGTTCACCCATCAAAACACCTAGCAGATGTCCTCAAACACAAAAAAGAAGCTTCCAGAAAAAAAGCAAAAACAACAAGGACTTACTGTATAGCACAGGAAACTATATTCAATATCTCGTAATAACATTTAATGGAAAAGAATCTGAAAAAGAATATATATACACGTTATATCATATATTATCAATAATATATATATATATAAATATGTGTATGTATAACTGAATCACATTGCTGTACACCTGAAACTGAATGTAACACAACATTGTAAATCAACCATATTTCAGTTAAAAAAAGAAGAAGCTTCCAGGGCTCCTTTACTTTTTTTTTTTTTTTTTTTGTAATTAATTAAGTAATAAATTTTGGGGGCTGCATTGGGGTCTTTCTCTAGTTGCAGCGAGCAGGGGCTACTCTTTGTTGCGGTGCACAGGCTTCTTATTGTGGTGGCTTCTCATTGCAGAGCATGGGCTCTAGGCATGCGGGCTTCAGTAGTTGTGGCACGCGGGCTTAGTAGTTGTGGCTCACGGGCTGTAGAGTGCAGGCTCAGTAGTTGTGGTGCACGGGCTTAGTTGCTCCGTGGCATGTGGGATCTTCCCGGACCAGGGCTCGAACCCCCCGTGTCCCCTGCATTAGCAGGTGGATTCTTAACCACTGCGCCACCAGGGAAGCCCTGTAAACATA
>RJWK010057618.1:0-14089 GCA_004363435.1 Platanista minor
ATATTTCTGTTTTTGTGCCAATACCATACTGTCTTGATTACTGTAGCTTTGTAGTACAGTCTGAAGTCAGGGAGTCTGATTCCTCCAGCTCCGTTTTTCGTTCTCAAGATTGCTTTGGCTATTCGGGGTCTTTTGTGTTTCCATACAAATTGTGAAATTTTTTGTTCTAGTTCTGTGAAAAATGCCAGTGGTAGTTTGAAAGGGATTGCATTGAATCTGTAGATTGCTTTGGGTAGTAGAGTCGTGATTTTCTTTTTCCAATCAGAAGAAAGTTATTTTCCTTTCACTCACCTGACTAACTTGTTTAAAGCATCCCCTCCCCACCCTTGTCTGACATCTTGCTGCTAAGTATTTGCCAATTCATTTGCATCTCAATGGTTCCTTAGCAACTATCATACCCTCAGGATTAGGTACAAAGTTGCTCTCTGACACAGACTGCTGGGGCTACATTGCCCTCTTTTATGGTACCTGAGTTACCAAACCGAGCCCTGCCCAGACACAAGGCACACTCACTGACAACATCACACAGGTTCTGAATTACAATGCGGTTACTCCTTACCCTATCTGAGCCTGCAGACTTCTAAGAAGACCCTTGTTTTTGAAATGCTCCCAATAGCCTATTGGTGCCTGCAAACTGCCCTCTGATAATATATCATCAGGAAGAGAATCACAGGTCTCAGCATTGGAGGTGAGTCCTGTCTTCAGATGGGCAGTGGATTTGGTCCATTTTATAGATCTGGCAGCTGAGGCTCAGAGAGGTGAAATGGCAAGTACCCTGACATGCCGAGGTAGGATGGGAGCTCAGGGCTCTGCTGTTTCCTAGTGCTTGCTCCACACACATGCTGCATCCTGATAAGAGTGACTTCCATTTGCCAACTATTGTGAACTTCAGGAATAAACTTAAAGAAAGGGCTCTTTTTTTTTTTTTTTTTTTTTTTTTAAACATAGGTCTGCGACTCTTCTGAGATCCTAGGAGATTTCACTTCTCACCTAACCAGAGAGAGTAACTGCCCAAATGAATATGCCAAATAGGTACATCGCCTTGTTTCTCTGCTCTTGATGGTTGGTATTCTTTCCATTCTTGGGCTTGGAGCTGTGGGTAGCACTGGAGGAGTGAAGGGAAGCCCGGTGTGTGCTTGTGTCTGTGAGTGTGTGCGCTTGTGTGTGTACTTACGCAGATGGTGAGGATAGACAGTGGCACAGAGACTGGTTAGGAAATTAGAATATTCCGCCCAGAGTAGGTGGTGCTACTTTTGTAGCAGCACCAGGCCTCCAGCACCAGGGCTCACTGACATGCAACAGCTGGCAAAGGGAAGACACTATTCAGAAAAGGACCATAAGAAGAAAGCTCTTTCTCCAGTAGGGCTGACCCTTGCGGCTCCCACTTCACGTTGTTATTAAATATCCGGAAGGGACTGGAAGAACAATTACAGTATTGTCATAACGTATACGCACAAAAAGCAAGCCTTGCACAGGGAGGCTGGGACTCAGCTGAGCTTGACAAAGCAGGGGACTCAGCGACAGCGCTTAATTTCTTCTCACTTGGAGGTTGTTTTCATTATTTCGCACTGGCCGAAAACCACCAACGTGCTGCACACGGTTCTACCATCAGGAGCTCCGGAAGCAAAGATGTCCAGAGGAGAGGGATGGAAATCCTTGGATTTGTACTTGGCTCCCTGTAGGCCTCCATGTGGAGTCCTGATTGTAGCCGTCCTGATGGCCTGGGCTTCAATGGGTGCTGGCCGCTGGGGTTCTAGTGACAGTTTGCTGAGTTGAGTTGGTTTAAAGGCTTTCATAGGATGGAGAGTGAGTGACTGGCTTTGCCATGACGGGACGTCCTGTAAAGAAGATCACAGGGGCTCATGTGGTCACTCCCTCCTTCACACATCCTCCGGCTCATGACGCCACCTCACTGTGGTAAGGATGGGGACCCATAGCAGAGGGAAAACCATCAGGTGGGAGTTGCACACGTGCACTAGGGGCTGGCTCTGTGGTGTCACGGCTCTCTCTGTTCTGCATCTAAACCAGTGTTTCTCAACCTTATTCTCATTGCCCCTCAACCTAACCCCCCACCTCCCAGGAGTCTCTGTAGACATTTTTCCTGACCACCCCCTACCACACCCTATGAAATGTTAATACCTGGAGATACTGTACATCTCTTTATGGACTGAGGCCCTTTGGGGCCACAAACCATTGTAATAGCTAAGATTTTTCACTCCCCACCTTCCCCCAAGAATCACTTTTCACCCCTGTGCAGAAAGCATGATCTAAATGAAATAAGTCTGGCAGCAAATTAGCCAACCCTCTGCTGAGGTAGAGCACAGCTTGGTATTTTCTGTTTTTCCATATAAGTTTTGCTAAGAGTAGCACCGGCTTGTCGAAAGGATGTCCACCTTAGCTGGTCCAGGATATCCCCTTCAGGCTGGTATTAACCTTTAGTTGTCAGGTCCTGGGGTGGTCCATTGAAGGCCTGGGGTACAAGGGTAACCAGAAGCCTTGGGCAGTGGTGATTTACCAGTAAGTGCGAAAGGATTTCAGTATTTTAACAAGTATGGCTGTGCCAGCCCATACTTAGTCAATGTCAGTCCTGAGTTCCCCAGATTTGGAAATAGTTTCTTGAGTCTGGGTCCATTTTTTAAATAAATAAGCTTTCTTGAGGTATAATTTCCATACAGTAACGTTCACCAAGTTTAAGTGTACACTTCCATGAGACTTGACCAATGAATGTGGGTGTGTAGCCCCCATACAAACATGATATAGAACGTTTTCATCACTCCCATGTCCCTTTGCTGCCATCCCCTGCCTCTATCCCTCTCCCCTTGGCGTTTGGCAACCACTGATCTGATTTCTGCCTCTACGGTTTTGCCTTTTCTAGAAGTTCATACAAATGGAATCACAGAGCATGTAGTCTTTCTGTTTGGCTTCTTTCACTCAGGACAATGCATTTCAGATTCATCCATGTCGTCCCACAATTGTGGTTCCTTCCTTTTATTGCTGAGTAGTGTTCCATTGCATAGATATACATACTTGGTCTATCCACTCAACAGTTGATGGCCATTTCCTTCTAGTTTTTGGCTTTCACGAATCAAGCTACTGTGAACATTTGAGTTATGTTTCTTCGTGAAGACACAGAATGAAAAATAAGTTTTTCTTAGGTATTGGGTAAATACCTAAGAGTGGCGTTGCTGGATAATACGGTTAGTGTGAATTTGTCTTTATGAGAGACTGCCAATTTGTTTTCCAAGCATTTTGCATTCCCATCAGCTGTGTATGAGAGTCCCTGTGGCCCCACGTCCTCACCAGCAATTGTTATCGCCAACCTTTTTAGTTTTAACCATTCTGGCGTGTATATAAGGGCGCCCCATGGTTTTCATTTGCAGTCTTTAACAATGTTGTGCTCATCATGTGCTTCTTAGCCATTCATACATAGTCTTTGATGAAATGGATGTTCAGATCTTTTGTCCTTTTTTTTTTTTTTTTTTTTGTGATTGGGTTGTCTGTTCTGGGTCCATTTCCACTTGTATGGTTGTTTGGAGGTAACTGGGCAACCTCACCCCCACTCCTGCCTGTCTGTTGAGGTTGCTGTGTTGTGCTGAGAAGACCATAGGTTGGTGCCTGCTGGGTCTCATTCCTGGAGGTGGGGTAGGGATGGGCGATGATCTCCTCAACAAGGATGGTAGTCAGTTATCAAGTAAGAAGTGCATCCCCAGATCAGAGCCAGAACCTTGGAAAGTGGGCTCTTGCTGTGGGAAGGTGTGAGTCTCTGCAGGAAGCCATAATTCAGGTGATCCAGCGTTGTGTCACCCTGTGTTTACTTCCCAGGTGTTATCCCTAAGTTCCAAGCCTGTGTCCACCATACTCCTGGGTATGAAGGGAGCGCCTGTGCCCTGCCCCAGCCCAACATTACGGGGGAAGCTGGGCCTCCATGGTGGGGGCAGCAGAAATCAGGCAGAGATCCCCACGCATCCTGCTTCTCCAGGGGGTCTTATTACAGGTATCTTTTGGTTTGGGGTTTCCTTCTTAAGGAGAAAGGTGATTCCTCTTCACAGGCTGCCCTAAGAAGGTTGGTCTGGCTGCTCGGGGTGCCTGGTCTCAGGCTGGGCCCATTTGATAGGGTGCCCAGGTGGCTCGTCACCTTTCTCCTCCTCCGACTCCTGAGAGGTTTCCCAGCCCCACCAGTTTGTGCTTCATTCAAGCCGTGGAGAATGACTTTGGCTCATTTCTGAACTTTAGGTGACAGATGCAGGATTCCACAGGCTTCTCAACACCAGGGATGATGTAGGTGCTTCAGCCGCATTTGCTGTTATTTGCATGATGATGATCAGTGATCATAGTAATCATGGGGGAGGTGACACATAACAAGCATGTGGAGGCCTGCCATGGTGTCATCAAGAATTGATGGGCTCAGCTGGGCCCTGCGTCACATCTCACAAGTACTTCTTGTGCCCACGAGCAAAGATGCAGCTGACTCTGCATCACTTCTGGCTCTGGGCAGAACAGGGCAAGCACCCTAGCCAGAATCCACCCTAACCCTAACCCAGACACAGAGGAGGTACTTGGTAAGTGATGGATGCCTAGGATGGATGGACTGGGTCCCTATCACACTGCACAGGGTCACTCAGGGAGAAGCTGGTGCTGGGGCCACAATGGCATAAAACCAGGGACTCATATCAAACAAAACAACAGCAGCCTAGGAAACCCAGATCGAACTGTGAAGACAAGACCAACACACCTGGAGCTGGATGGAGAGACCTGAAGATGTTTCAGACCAGGAGACACCATTGAAAGGACCTGTTTTATGGGGAAGCTTAGGGGTGAACTGTACCTTGAACACGTGGAGACGAAGAGTGGTGGGGCACGTGTCATGGGAGAAGTAACAGAAGTGGAGGTATGGCAATGGGAAAGGAAAGGCAAGCACGTGGAATAGCATGACAGTCAAGTGAGTGCTCAGTGGCTCAGCCAGGTGGCCGGGGCTGTAGCAGGTCAGAGGACGGAGAGACGGAATGGCCAGGGTAGCCAGGATGGCTTCCTGGAGGAGGGTACCTCTTGCATGAAATAGAGGGTTCTTGCTGATAGAAGAGGCAGAGCATAGGACTCTCTTCCAGCGAAGCTTGCCCTGCCCTGGGCCAGAATCACTGGGGCTGGAGAACCTGCAGAGGAGCCTGTTTCTGTGACCTATGCCCCACTGGCTTGGATCTCCTGGCTCCGGAAAGCCCAGGAGGTGTTCCTGTTGGGGAGGGCTCAGCATCACTGTTGCATCCTGAGTCCCAGGGTGCAGCTGACACTGCCAACATGGGTTTACCTAGAGGAAAGCAAGATGCTTTTGGCAATGGTCTGGACCAGCTCTCACAGCTGTTTTCTCTGGTCTCACACTCGGGGTGTGGTGTGTGAGCCAGGGCCTGGGCTTTACCTGGGAGCTCGCCCAAAATGCAGAATCTCAGGCCCTGCCTTGCAATGACCGAATTCAGATCTGCCTCCATCCGGAGTCCCAGGCTCTAAAACTTTTGCATCAGGGACGTGGCCTCTTTAAACAATTTAACAAACCTTTTCTGAGCACTTTTTTTTTTTTTTAAAAGGAATTGCTCCAGATTAATGAAGACCAAAGAGACATTACAAGTAAATGTAACACATGTTCCTTTACTAGATCTTGTACTGGAAAAAAGTTGTTCTAAAGGACAGTATTTGGACAATTGACAGTGAACACCTCAAATTAAGGGAAAGGGTCTCATTAGATGAAAGTATCATCACAATGTTAAAATTTCCAGATTTAACAACTTGTGATCAAGTAAGAGAATATACTTGTTCTCTTAATGTATGTACCCTGTTCTCAGAGGTCTTGGGGAGGAAAAGAAGTCAACAAGTGTGTGCATATCCTATAATAAATGTATACATAATACACAAATGTATATGTATATTCTCTTATATGCTAAAATATACTTGTAGAAAGAGAATAAAAAAGCAAATGTGGCAAAATGAAAAATTGGTGACTCAGGGTAAGGGTATATGGTGTTTTTTTTTTTGTTCTATTCATGCAACTTTCTTGTGTGATTGCTATTATTTTGGAAATAAAAAGTTTTTAAAAATGCGTCTTGTTTAAAAGTTTGATGGATGTTGCAAGTTACCCTCCAAAAATGCTGAACCAATTTATATTCTCACAACACCGTGGGAGGGTTGGTGCAGCTGTTTGATGTAACTATTTTTATTCAGCTATTTTCATGCCAGGGACTTTTTTTGATGGGGTCATATATCAGTTTTGACCTGGGGATATTTTGCTTTTTCCCAATTTATTATGAATATTTCTAAAAGGAAAGAAAAATCATAGTGCAGCAAACATCCATAGCTGACCACCCCGATTCAAGAATTGTTAATATTTTACTCTGTTTATTTATCAGTATGTATTTTGCAGGGAAGGTTGGGAATTGAGATGCAGCAAAATTCAGTAACAGCCAGAGGTAAGTGATGGAGACAACCACCATATCCTCTGTACCTGGTGCTTTATCTCCTGTCTTCCAGATTTTCCTGAATTGCTTCTTGACAGATAGAATTTTTTTTTTTTTTCTGAAGCATTTTAGGAGAGTGTTGGAGTCAGATAAGCCTGAATTGGAACTCCATCTCTGACCTTGGGCTCCTTAACCTCTCTATGCCTCAGTTTATCATCTGATAAGTGGGAATGGCACTACTTACCTCTTCAGATTGTAGTGAAAGATAAATGGGATAACCTGCTTAGCCATTATTATTGTCATTTCTTCTGAATGTCTCTTTTCATTTAGCACAGACCTCCAAGCCATCTCCTACAGGAAGGCTGATCCCCAAGTCTTTACCCTGCCTACCAAGACCTTGTCTAGACCTTATGTTGCTGGTGTGTGGTTCTGTCTTGTCTGCTCCAATAGTCTCTGGAAAGTTGATACTCAGGCGTGTGTGCTGGGGTGACGTTTAGTAGCTGGACATCATGACCAAGAATCCCAGACCCTGGGCCTCCCTTGTCACTAACCCCCAGCTGCGCAGGTCAGGGTGAAGTCCCCACAGCCCTAGCAGAGTAAGGAGAGGGCCTGTGGCCCACTGCTCCCTTCCCACGCCCCCCACCCCGTCTCCAGATTTCTTCTCACTAGGCCAGGATTTAAGTTTGTGGGGAAAGGGAAGCACAGGGCTGGGGCTAGGGTCAGAGGGCTGAGGCATGCAAAATTTAAGGGGGCACCCCAAAACTCAGTAACCAAGATAAATATTTTAATGGAATATTTAAAAAAAAATCTTCAAACTCTAGCCTGTGGGATGGCTGCCTGTTTTTGTAAACAGAAAATAGAGTTTAAAAATAAAGTTTGAGGGCCTGCATCTGCCCACACGCCCCTCTGCGGCCCCAGGAACTCTCCTGCACTCGCTGTCCTCAATGTGGAATATCCATCAGACCCGTGACTCTGGAGTTTACACAGCTCTTTCATGCCCTAAAGGCCGGACACCCTGATGCTCTTAGCACCTGTGTCCCCAGGCCCATGGCCAGCAGGGCTCATGACTCAGCTGGAGGGAACACTGGGCTGGAGGCAGATGTGTGTGGTTCACGTGGTGCGGGTGGCACTGGTTTCCCTGTCGTGGTAGAGGGGTCTGCACGGGGCTCCTCCTTGGCCTTAAGCGGAAGGAGTGCCTCCATGGCAGAGGTGCAGTGCTGGGGTCAGAAGACTGGCTGCCGTGATCTTGGAAAGTCACCTCGTCACCTATCTAATGGAGGTGATGGGGTCCAATCCCCTCCCCTCTGGGGTCTCCAGTAAGAGATTGTTGAGTAGGAATTAGAGCTGCAGTGTGTGAGGTGTTTTGTCCCAGAACTGGCCCTTGCTCGGGAGATGTCAAGCCGCCTCTCCTGTAACGGTGAGTGCAATTGATTCCGGTGGCTAAGTGGTCATCCCCACAGAGGATCCCCATAGAGGGGATCAAGTCTAAGACCCCACCACCCAGTCCAGAGTGGGAGGGCAGGGTGACAGGTGAGAGTCTCCCTTCCATGTCTAACCAGGTTCACAGACACCTCTCAAGGTCCCAGGCCTGAGCGTCCAATCACCTACTTCTCAAACAGGTGGCTCCCCGAGCGCCCCATCCCTGCCCCATTCTCGGCTCACCTGAGCCTGTGGGGCTGTCCGTGCCTCCGACTCTGCTGAGGACCACGTAGAGAGGAAGGATATGGAAAGGGAAGGTGTAACCAGGTACAGGATGTTCCCTCAGGTGATCATCTCACATTCCTGGGCCAGAGATTTCACTTTTCTTTGACCGTCACTCCACAGGTGTGAGACTTGTGTTTGGCTCTGGGGTAACGAGATCGGAAGTCCCTGGCACCCTAAGAGTCTGTTTCCGATATTCGACCTGGCTCTGGTGTGTCCCTACTCCTGGGGACAATAATATGGTCCCCTGGGAGCCTTCCTCACATCTGACCTCTCCACTCACAGGAGTGTGTTTTAGGGTGAACAGGTAGCCTGGCTGGAAACGGGGTGGGGGTGGTAGATGGGAGCAGATTTAATCTTCAGACGACAAAGCGATGCTTAGGGGCCAGCTTATGAGCAGAGAGGGCTGTTTGCATAGGACAGAAGTGGGTCTATACATGGGGTACCAAACAGGAGAGGTGGCAGAGGTGAGCTCCGAACTGAACACAGAGAAGTGGAAGGTGGGCAGGCAGAGACACCCCTCTGTTTTACCATTGCCGTGATAAATTGGGGTTTTCCATTTGGTATGTGCCTCTCCCTTTCCTGTGCCTTGAGGTCTGGGGTCTACTTGTGTGTCGGTGCCCTGCACAGGCGGCCAGCAGGCAGGATGCATGTCCCCCGGGAGGTGCAGTGGTACATGTTAGGTGGTCTCCGAGACCAGGTGCCTGTCTTCATTTGGCCACTCTCGACATGTGGCCTTGGACAGTCATCTCCTCTGTAAGGTGGGAATGAATAATACCCCCTCGTAGGGGCTTCCATAGGGAGAAAGTGAGCTAACACAAGTCCGGTGCCTGTTGCAGTGCTGAGTGTGTAGTGGGCACTCAATGAATGCGTCCTTCCATCTTCTTTCCTTCCTCCCTTGGGGCTGTAGCCTGGGGGGTTTGCTTGGAGAAGCTGGGTCTCCACCTCGAGCCCACACCCTGCTTCCCACAGGCTGCTCAGACACTTCTCTTCGTAGGCAAGGTGGCTGCCCTGCCCTGAGCTCCTGCATCCCCGCTCCCCTCCTCTCTGCCCTGCTGGGGGCTTCCCTGTGACACTCTTGCCTCCTTCCGTAGCGCAGCCTCGCCTCCCCCACCTCCTGCTCTGAGTCTCGCTCAGAGGACAGATGGACACCCCTGGTGCCGATTTCCAATTTGGCCAGTGTCAGCGAATTGCCGTAACAACAGACTCCAAATCTGTTACCCGACAAGATAAAAGTTTATTTCCTCCTCACATCACAGTCCACGGAGGCCAGCGGCGATGACCCGTGCTGATGGAAAAGGCCGGCACTCTTACCTACCCCAGCCTGGAGATGACAACCCACTTCCTCTCCTCTTGCGGTCCCGGCTAGACACGAGCTGGGAAATGGAGTGAGAGTCCATCTGGGAAGAGGGCGCAGGTTTAGAGAGCAGCTGGCAATGTCCCTGCTGCTGCACCATGGCCTCTCTGAGTCTGGGGACAGGGGCAAATGCCTCCCTGTGGCCCAGGGAGGCCTATCCGCCAGTAGGGCTCAGAACATGCCTCCCTCCCTTCCTGCCTTCCCTCCGTCCTTCCACGTTTACAGAGCAGCCCCTTAGATGAGAAACTGGCTGCCTTCATGCAGTGGAGGAAGAGATGCTTAGGGTAACTTTTCAGTTCATGAGGGCTGGGCTCTCGATCACAGGTAAATAATGATCCAGGTTATTCCACTTACCAAACGCTTCCTCAACAGCAAGTTCTTGGTAGTTGCTTTTTATTTATTTGAGTTTGTCTGGCCACCTGCAGTGCACACCCGGCGCTGGCTTCTCTCCTCCTGGCACTCCCCACACTGCTGCCTTGGCTGGGAAAAAGGAGCAAAGATCAGATAAGCTTTAAGAGGGAAGACTGATTTTTAAAATGAAGAAAAAGTATTAGAATTAAGAGGATACGGACATTTACAAATGCTAATAAAGTGGTACAACCAGGGAACTAATTGCTTGAAAGAATTAGTGGAAGTGAAAAAGTTTTGAGTAAAGATAAAAGACAGGGACACAAGTTATGGTGAAAAGAGGGTGAAAGCCCAAAAAGGGCAAGATGAAATGTGAAATCCAAACACCTAAAATACTGGAAGGCTAGATTACGTACCCCAAGAAGACTAAATTTGGGAGAAAGCAGACAGTCCCAAACCATAGGTGATGGGGGCACAGCCTGGCTCTGTGACCGTTTCTGTCCCTCTTTCCCTAGGGTTCTTGGGTGTGAGAAGTTCTAACGTAGATAGGAACAACGCTTCTCTTTATGAGAAAGAGGCTGGAGGCGGGAGGGATGGTGGGGCTGGTGGCCTGGGGCGGCTGGTGCCATTTGTCTTGCCCCTGGGGTCTGGCCTTTCTCCCTGTGTTTGGGACAGCTGGAGGCAAAAGGAGGTTGGGAGGTCAGAATTGGGGGCCACATGCGAAGAGCAGAGCGGCCCTTCCCAGGCAGCAACTCCAGGAGAACATTGGCTAAATGGATAGGTAAAGACAGTGTTAGAATGGGGCAGGTAGGGGCTTAGAGGGTGTCACCAGGGCCCTTGTGCTGTCTGGGAACTGGTGTAGGAGCCGGGAGGTTTTCCTGCTTTGCTGGGGAGTTGGGTCCCGGTATAAAGGATTGCTTCAGCTGGCAGAGACATCCCCTTTCCCTCCCGCTGCCCTCCGGCCTGGAACCCAGCCTCTGGGCTCCACTGCTTCTCGTCCCCACCGGCCGCATCACCACACAGGCGGCTTCAGGGCTGTCCCCAGACATGGGCAAACCCCACAGACACCCTCTAGCCGAGGCTTCCCAGACCACTGGCAGCTCTGACCGCTGACGCTGGCCGTCCTTCACTCCCACCTGGCTGCAGGTGAGCTGTGATGTCGCAGGCTGATGGTGTGTGCAAGCCGGTGAGGGTGGGGCACTCACCAGCATGTGTGTTTTCCTTTCTCATTCCTCTTGCAAAAGAATCGGCCCCCTAAAGGCAGGGCCTTGCCCTGACACTCCAGGAATGCCCATGATTCTTATTTAAAATTGTAGGATATTATCCTGTACTGCCACCCTCTCCCCGCCTTGCTCTAGTGAGCCATCCCTTGCCAAAGCACGTTCCTTTTCCATTTTGTCTCATTTTGCAAAGGTGACAGATCTAAGTTACATCAGGGACCCTTCTGTTTTTAAATAGCATACTTTTGCTGTTAAAAGATTTTTTTCCAATCACCTTGGAAGAGATTTGTGTCCTTCTCAGAAGTGTTGGCATAGTTTGCGGGAACTGGCGTGCTGATAGGAAGGTTGGCTGGGCAAAAACACACCCAGCCTGTCCAGCCTGGGGTCAGACTCAGCAAGATGTGCACCCTGCACCCTGGCCTCAGATCCAGCCGAGGGGGAAGCAGAAGTGCCCTTGATGGGGTGCACTGGACCACCCCTCACCTGCAGCAGGACCACCCAGCTTACCAGTTCCCTGCACCCCCAAGCACCTAGCACTGGGTTGAAAGGCTCCACTCGCTTGTCCCTGGGCCTGTGGCCTCTTAGATAATTGCTTTTGCTTAAAAGCCAGAAAATCTCTCAGCAGAAGGTGTGAACTGTTGTAAATGACTCACCTGCCTTCTTCTTCTTTTTCTTGTTCATGTATGTACTTTTATTTTTATCCTACCCTATTCTGAAAAAGATTTGTAGAAGAAAAAGTAAAGAAACAGAAAGGAAATGTTCATTCTCTTTAGTAATCAAATAATTGAGCTAAATTACAATTTTAATCACACTAAAGTATAAAAAATCTTTTCTTAAAAAAACCTGTTGGGCTTCCCTGGTGGCGCAGTGGTTGAGGGTCCGCCTGCCGATGCAGAGGACACGGGTTCGTGCCCCGGTCCGGGAAGATCCCACAGGCCGCGGAGTGGCTGGGCCCGTGAGCCATGGCCGGTGAGCCTGTGTGTCTGGAGCCTGTGCTCCGCAATGGGAGAGGCCACAACAGTGAGAGACCCGCGTACCGCAAAAAAAAAAAACAACAAAAACCTGTTATGAAGTACATATCCAGTTTGCAATTAATGGATATAATTTATAGTGCTAATGGTATTATAGTTGACAGTCTTTTGGAAAGCAATATAATAGATAGCATGAACCATAAACGTAGGCATAACTACTGAATGAGTAGTAATTCTAACCATTAGTAATATAATTTTTAAAAAGCAAAATAATATTTGATGGATTTTCATTACAGTACAATCTTTAATTTCAACTAAGAGAACACTTCTTAATTTCTTATTTCTATTTAACTATTTTTTATCCAAAATAGTAGAAGTGAGTTGGTAAATTTGAATAAATGAAATAATATTCTGAAGCTCCTCATAAAATAATTATTGAAACTATGGAAAAACATAAAAAATTATGAAACTATATCAAATATAACAGGATAAATTAGGATGTCTACCTATTGCATTTCTTGAAAAATTATTCATTGCAGACATCACCTGCCTTCTTAATGGAGGAAGTAAATTCAGAGCGAGGCTTCCAGAAAACAACTACAGGCCAAGCTCTCTCCCAGAAGTGAGGTGTGTCTTCTGTGGGCAGTGGGTTTGATGAAGGGAGTGGGGTGGAGCTTGCACAGTGGAGAATCAAAAGGGAGGAGGAGGTCACCCTGGACTTGGGGCTTGGAAGGAGCATGGTGTCCTGGGGAAGTCCAAGCCATTCCTGCTGGCGCGGGAAGAAAGCCCCGTGCAGAGCCTCCATTCAGAGCTGCCAGCTGGTGGGTTCTTCCCATGGGGCTACCCAGGCTTCCAGGTGAGTGCCCCGGGATGGTGGGAGGGAGATCCTTCTGGACTAACGGAGGGTCAGGTCTTGGATTTGGAGTGTGGGAAGGAAGAAAGTGAGGAGTGAGGAAGGAAGGGGGGAAGAGGGGAGGGAGCAATGGAAGAAAGTAGAGAGGGAGAGGAGGAGAGGTAGGTGGGGCTCAGGATAAGTTTCTCCTGCTTCACTTCGCCCCTTCTGGGCAGAACCATCTGCAGAACCCAGGGGAAGCGGAGAGTGAGGACAGAGAAAGAACGGAGAAAGAGTGGGAGGGAACAAAGGGTCAGTGGAGTTGGTGGCATCCTGGTCCTCTCAGTAGCTCAGAATTTCCAGCTCCCATTGCCAGCCCCCTACCTCTGCCAGGTTTCTCACTGAATCAGGCTGCATAGGCTCTTTTAAGTCAGAACTCTGGGGGTCTTGGGGAAGAGAAGCCTTGCCTGTTGAGTGCCTGCCTTCCCGCAGGCTCTGTGACAGGTAACCCCAAAGGCCTTTCCATTTTACAGATAGGGGAACTAAGGCTCAGCTTGGCCCAGGTAACACCAGAGCTGCTTCTGGGCCCCAGACAGGGTTCTTTCTACTATTCCTCTGAGGGAATCTGATGAATATTCTGGAAGCTGATGTTTCCCATCGACCATCAAGCTGAGGTCCTCTCAGGAAATTGTAAATACAAAGACATTTTATTGTCGAAGTCAGAAGTTGGTGATAGCATCAGTTTTCGTGCCAACAGGCTATGATGTCACAGACAGTTGCCTGGCACAGCAGAGACACAAGCAGGCAGGAACATGGGGAACCATGGCAGAGAGGGTGTAAGACACAATCCATTAGCATAAATGCTGAAAGCCCTCCACCCACCCTCTCCCAGCATTGGCTGCTGCTTTCTCAAAGGGAGACACACTGACATTTCGGAGCAAATACATGGGCTTGATGAACCATTGAATGCTTCTGCTTGCAAACTCACACAATTAATCAAAAACAAATATGATTTTCTTAAAAGTTTTCTTTGACTATTTGCTAAAAAGACAATACTTTTTTTCTTTCTTTTCTTTTCTTATTTTTTGTTTTGTTTTTGTAATCCTGGGATCTTGCAGTTGGCTAAGTGGTAGTTGGTTTCTTGTGTGACCAGCAGGGGAAGCTATTTTTTGTTTGTTTGTTTTGTTTTTCTGTTTTCTTTTCTTTTTTTTTTTTTTTTT
>RJWK010057619.1:0-14088 GCA_004363435.1 Platanista minor
CTGCAGAATGACGAAGGGATCAATCCAAGAAGAAGATATAACAATTATAAATATTTATGCGCCCAACATCGGATTACCTCATTACATAAGGCAAATGCTAACAGCCATAAAATGGGAAATCAACAGTAACACAGTTATAGTAGCGGACATTAACACCCCACTTTCACCAATGGACAGATCATCCAAAATGAAAATAAATAAGGAAACACAAGCTTTAAATGACACATTAAACAAGATGGACTTAATTGATATTTATAGGATATTCAATGCAAAAACAGCAGAATACACTTTCTTCTCAAGAGCTCATGGAACATTCTCCAGGATGGATCATATCTTGGCTCCCAAATGAATCCATGGTAAATTTAAGAAAACTGAAATCATATCAAGTATCCTTTCTGACAACAACACTATGAGACTAGATATCAATTTCAGGAAAAAAAATGTAGAAACTAAAAATATATGTAGGCTAAACAATACACTACTAAATAACAAAGAGATCACTGAAGAAATCAAAGAGGAAATTAAAAAAAAAACACCTAGAAACAATGACAATGAAAACACAATGATCCAAAATCTATGGGATGCAGCAAAATCAGTTCTAAGAGGGAAGTTCTTAGCAACACAGTGCTATCTCAAGAAACAAGAAAAATCTGAAATAACATAATGTTACAACTAAAACAATTAAAGAAAAAAGAGTGAAAAAAAAACCAAAGTTAGTAGAAGGAAAGAAATCATAAAGATCAGATCAGAAATAAATGAAAAAGAAATGAAGGGAAAGATTGCAAAGATCAATAAAACTAAAAGGTGGTACTTTTTGAGAAGATAAACAAAATTGATAAACCACTAGTCAGACTCACCACTAAAAAAAGGAAGAAAACTCAAATCAACAGAAATAGAAATTAAAAAGATGTAAGAACTGACACTGCAGAAATACAAATAATTATGAGAGATTACTACAAGTGGCTATATGCAAATAAAATGGACAACCTGTTTGAAATTGACAAATTCTTAGAAAAGCACAACCTTCTGATACTGAACCAGGAAGAAAGAGAAAATATAAACAAACCAATCACAAGCACTGAAATTGAGACTGTTATTAAAAATCTGCCAACAAACAAAAACCCTGGATCAGATGGCTTCACAGGCAAATTCTATCAAACATTTAGAGCAGAGCTAACACCAATCTTTCTCAAACTCTTCCAAAATATAGAATAGGGAAGAACACTCCCAAACTCATTTGATGAGGCCGCCATCACCCTGATACCCAAAGCAGACCAAGATGTCACAAAGAAAGAAAGCTACAGGCCAATATCCCTGATGAACATAGATGTAAAAATCTTCAACAAAATTCTAGCAAAGAGAATCTAACAGCATATTAAAAGGATCATACCCCATGATCAAGTGAGGTTTACCCCAGGAATGCAAGGATTCTTCAATATACGAAAATCAATCAATGTGATAAACCATATTATCAAATTGAAAGAGAAAAACTATATGATCATCTCAATAGATGCAGAAAAAGCTTTCAAAAAAATTCAACACCTATTTTTTATAAAAACCCTCCAAAAAGTAGGCATAGAGGGAACTACCTCAACATAATAAAGGCCATAAATGACAAACCCACAGCCAACATCATTCTCAATGGTGAAAAACTGAAACCATTTCCACTAAGATCAGGAACAAGACAAGGCTGTCCACTCTCACCACTATTATTCAACATACTTTTGGAACTTTTTGCTACAGCATTCAGGGAAGTAAAAGAAATAAATGAATCCAAATCTGAAAAGAAATAAAGCTGTCACTGTTTGCAGATGACATGATACTATACCTAGAGAATCCTAAAGATGCTACCAGAAAACTACTAGAGCTAATCAATAAATCTGATAAAGTAGCAGAGTACAAAATTAATGAACAGAAATCTCTTGCATTCCTATACACTAACGATGAAAATCTGAAAGAGAAATTAAGGAAACACTCCCATTGATGGTTGCAACACAAAGAATAAAATACTTAGGAATAAACCTACCTAAGCAGAAATAAAGAACTATATGCAGAAAAGAATAAGAAACTGATGAAAGAAATTAAAGATGATGCAAACAGATGGAGAGATATACCATGTTCTTGGATTGGAAGAATCAACATTGTGAAAATGATTCTACTACCCAAGGCAATCTACAGATTCAATGCAACCCCTATGAAACTACCAATGGAATTTTTCACAGAACTGGAACAAGAAATTTCACAATTTGTATGGAAACACAAAGGACCCAGAAAAGCCCAAACAATTGTGAGAAAGAAAAGCAGAGCTGGAGGAATCAGGCTCCCTGACTTCAGACTATACTACAAAGCTACAGTCATCAAAACAGTATGGTACTGGCACAAAAATATAGATCAATGGAACAAGATAGAAAGCCCAGAGATAAATCCACGCACATATAGTCACCTTACCTTTGACAAAGGAGGCAAGAATATACAATGGAGAAAAGATAGCCTCTTCAATATGTGGTGTTGTGAAAACTAGACAGCTATATGTAAAAGCATGAAATTAGAAGACTCCATAACACTGTATACAAAAATAAACTCAAAATGGATTAAAGACCTAAATATAAAGCGAGACACTATAAAACTCTTAGAGGAAAACATAGTCAGAACACTCTATGACATAAATCACAGGAAGATCCTTTTTCACCCAACTCCTAGAGGAAAGGAAAGAAAAACAAAAAAATAAACAAATGGGACCTAATGAAACTTAAAAGCTATTGCACAGCAAAGGAAACCATAAACAAGATGAAAAGACAACCCTCAAAATGGGAGAAAATATTTACAAATGAAGCAACTGACAAAAGATTAATCTCCAAAATATACAAGCATCCCATGCTGATCAATATCAAAAAAACAAACAACCCAATCTAAAAATGGGCTGAAGGCCTAAATAGACATTTCTCCAAAAAATATATACAGATTGCCAACAAACATTTGAAAGGATGCTCAACATCACTAATCGTTAGAGAAATTCAAATCAAAACTACAGTGAGGTATCACCTTACACCAGTCAGAATGGCCATTATCAAAAATTCTACAAACAATAAATTCCAGAGAAGGTGTGGAGAAAAGTGAACCCTCTTACACTGTTGGTAGGAATGTAAATTGATACAGCCACAATGAAGGACATTATGTATGTTCATTTAAAAACTAAAAATAGAACTACCATATGGCCCAGCAATCTCACTACAGGACATATAACCTAAGAAAACCATAATTCAAAAATTGTCATGTACCACAATGTTCATTGCAGTGATCTTTACAATAGCCAGGACATGGAAGCAATCTAACTCTCCATCAACAGATGGATGGATAAAGAAGTTGTGGCACATATATACAGTGGAATATTAGTCATAAAAAGAAAAGAAATTGAGTTATTTGTAGTGAGGTCGATGGACCTAGAGTCTGTCATACAGAGTGAAATAATTCAGAAAGAGAAAAACAAATGCCATATGCTAACACATATATATGGAATATAGAAAAAAAAAAAAGGTTCTGAAGAATCTAGGGGCAGGACAGGAATAAAAACCCAGACATAGAGAATGGACTTGAGGGCACAGGGATGGGGAAAACTAAGCTGAGACAAAGTGAGAGAGTAGCATTGCCATATATACACTACCAAATATGAAAGAGATAGCAAGTAGGAAGCAGCTGCATAGCACAGGGAGATCAGCTTGATGCTTTGTGACTCCGTAGAGGGGGGAGATACAGAGGGTGGGAGGGAGATGCAAGAGGAAGGGGATATGGGGATGTATGTATACATATTGTTGATTCACTTTGTTATACAGCAGAAACTAACACAACATTGTAATTATGTGCCAATAAGTATGTTAAAAAATAAATAACATAATTTTAAAAAGTTAAAAATTTAAGATAAAAATAAGTACTCAAACCTCAAACAAATACAACATTATTTTCAATATTCCAGATGGGGAAACTGTATAAATATTTATCAACCACTGAATGAATAAATGAAATAAACAATTTGTGATATATATTTGAATATTTGTAATGAATTATCATTCAACCCCAAAGTAAAATGAAGTAATGATACATGATGCAACTGAGATCAATCACTAAAACATGTGTTAATTAAAAAGAAAACAACAAAAAAAACACAAAAAACAAAAAACCCTGACATACAAGGTCACATTATATGATTTCATTCATGTGAAATGTCTAGAATAGGCAAATCCATAGAGTCAGAATTCAGATTGATTGTTTGCCTAGTTTGTGGTACAGATAGGTGGAAGGAAAATGAGAAAGTATTTTGTGAGTAAGGAATTTTAGTTTGGAGTGTTGGAAATTTTTTAGAAATAGATAAATGTTGTAGTTGTAAAAGATTGTAAATGTATTAAAAGGTAATGAACTGTTTACTCTGAAATTATTATTTGTGTTTTATGTGAATATTCCTTCAATAAATTATTTAAAGGTAAAACTTCATAGAAAAAAGAAGCCTAAAAGACATATAAATAAAATGTAATGTGGAATCTTGATTGGGAGTGTGAAACTAAAATTTGTCATTATGTAAAACTAAGGAAATCTGAATAAAACGTGTGCTTTATTAAATAATGTTTAAAAACCACTGGCAGTTAGTTGATATTAATATGAAAAAGACATTAGTTCTCTGAAGAAATGTAGGTTCACAAGAAATATATTTAAAGTAAATTCCCATGTCACAAAAGATAATTTCATTGCTTAAAATGGAAATGGAGGCTGAACATTTTTTGTGGCCATAATAATAAATATAATAATTATTCATATATTATAGTATCAATATCATTTTTATACATTTTTTCTCCAGCATCTTGGACACTGCCCAGCACATGGTAGATATTTAATAGATATTTGTTTAATGAATGAATGCTGACTGTGGTTATTTCTCTTTATCTAAAAAATGATAAAAAAGGAGCCAAAATAATGTTTCTGCCTTCTAAAGTAATGTGAGTTGATCACACATATGGTTTATTTAACTGCTTAGTGATCAAGCAGTAAGATGAGAAAAAGGAAAACAGCAATTTCCTGTGAAAAATATCTGATCTGGTGACCCTGTCTATTCATATTTTAAGCTTGTTAAATATTCAGTCTGTGAAATTTAATACACAGGGAAAAATGCCAAATACAGCCTAGGCTTTACCTAGAATGCTGAAAAGAAACCCTCTTTAGCAGAATAGTATATATAATAAGATTCCATGATTCCATTCCTTCTACAAGGCAAGTAGAATTTCTAGAAGCTTATAGTAGTTTCCTCGAGGGTGTGGGACTATAATGGGGTATATTTTATCTTAATGTTATACTTATTTAAAGTGTGTGACCTTTTTTACCATTGACATTAATTACATTATGGCTTTCAATATATATGCAACATAGACTACTTAAGTCTTGCTGTAAAATGTGGCTGCTATGCCTTGCTCTCCATAGACCTAATGTAAGCTGTATCTTTGAATTGAGCTATTGAAGATTTTTTCTTCTTTGCAGCTATGCTAAACTATTAAGTCATTTAGAGCTCAGAGTTTCAACACATACCCAATTACAGCTTAAACTGTCCCAATTTTTTCTCTGATTTCAAAATTTATTGAATTTTATTTTTATCATCCTCTACACATACTTTGATTTTGATTTTAAAACAACCATTATTTTAACTGAAAGTGAAAATAATCAAACAGGGCAAAACATTATTTTATTCATAAACTCTGCATGTAAGCAAACTCTATCTATAAAAAAAGTACTTTTCCATATTTATGATACATGTCTCATGTTGAGATTACTCAGATATACATAGTAATATATTTTATTCAGCTTTTAGACATGGAAAGGTCAGCCTTCTGCTAATATGCTCTTTAAGAGGAGTGTGGAAATAAAAGAAATAAAGTACTAATTATCAATAATGTTAGACATGATTTCAACTATATGATTTCTTTTTCTAAAGTTGTATTATTTGATTTGTAAGGCCCTAGTACCCCAATTAATGTGACAGAGGACCATTAAAAGTTACTAATAATGGATTTTACCCAAAGGATTTTACTGAGGAAGAAAATTACATTGAAATTGCAATTCTCTCACAAATAAATACTGCCTCCAGCCTCTTCTTTACTCCTCCACACACTGACTACCTTGTAGGCTACAGTGAATTATCTTTCTAAAATAAAATTCTCTCTCTTTTTTTTACATCTTTATTGGAGTATAATTGCTTTACAATGGTGTGTTAGTTTCTGCTTTATAACAAAGTGAATCAGCTATACATATACATATATCCCCATATCTCCTCCCTCTTGTGTCTCCCTCCCACCCCTCTAGGTGGACACAAAGCACCGAGCTGATCTCCCTGTGCTATGTGGCAGCTTCCCACTAGCTATCTATTTTATATTTGGTAGTGTATGTATGTTTTTGCCACTCTCTCACTTCGTCCCAGCTTACCCTTCCCTCTCCCCGTGTCCTCAAGTCCATTCTCTGCATCTGCGTCTTTATTCCTGTCCTGACCTTGGTTCTTCAGAACCTTTGTTTTTTTTTTTGATTCCATATATATGTGTTAGCATATGGTATTTGTTTTCCTCTTTCTGATTTACTTCACTCTGTATGACAGACTCAAAGCCCATCCACTTCACTACAAATAACTAAATTTTGTTTATTTTTATGGCTGAGTAATATTCCATTGTATATATGTGCCACATCTTCTTTGTCTATTCATCTAATAAACAATTCTGATACCCACATAATGGGCAACCATCTGTCCCACTTTGCTTGAGACTGAGAGCTTCCCCATGGCATGGAACTGTCAGTGCAAATATCCAGACTAGTCCCTGGCCAAACTGTACTGTTTTTCTTTCCCTATTTGATATTTTCTCACAATCCTTGGATGGCTCCCCAGTTTTTAAGGGATGAAAATCCAAATTATTTATCCCTGATACAAGACCTTCCAAGATATGGACGCTGTTTAGTTGTTCTGTTTCTACTATTGTTTTTTTGTCTTGTTTTGTTTTGTTTTTCTGGCTGGTACACTCTAGTTATGCTATATTACTTCTGGTAAAATGCTACAGCAAACATCTTTTGTTTCATGATTCTTTAATATGTCTATACAATTCCTCCTACCAAGGATGCCCTTCTCCTTTTTTTCATCTGGAGAATTTATACTAATTATTAAGGGTTATTTTATTATTTATGTTATGCTTTCTCTAAATCTCAAAACACATTCCTCCACTGATAGGGCTCCCATTGCATTTTCTTCTTAATTCTATTAAAATATAATATTGTTTTAATTAACTGTAAGGCTGTGTTCCACACGACATTGTGACATTAAAAAAAAAAAACCTCATGGATCTTGTTATTTATTTCTGTAACCATATTATCTGACATAGAGTTGGTATTCAATGGCAAGTTAATAACTTAATGCAAATTAATTTTCACTTTTACCACGTTCACCAATAACTATTACTGGAGTTGTTGCAATACATTAAAAAATAATTTTAAGGTTAAAGTTTTGCCTTCTAATAATATACCACCTTGAATAAAATAGAAATCCTCCAATGATGAGTCAAGATGGTGACATAGGAAGATCCTGAACTCACCTCCTACTATGGACTGAACAAATTACAGCTACATGTGGAATAATTTTCCTCTGAAAAGAACCTGAGAGCTAGGTAATCAACACCTCTGGAACAAAAGATAAAAGGCATGCATCAAGGTGGGTAGAGGAGGCAGAGATGTGGTCTCACCTGGTACGCCATCTCAGGAGCAGTATCCCATGACCAGAAGGGATCCCCAAATTAAAGAACTTCCCTTGAGAAGTGAACAAGTTGAGCCCCACATTAGGCACCACAATGCTTGGATCCAAACTCAGAAAGGTGAAACCCTAAAACATCTGTTTTGAAAATCAATGGGGATTAAGTCCAAGAGAACAACAGAGTTGTAAAACTATGGAGACCTCGCTCTTAAAGGGCTTTCGCAAAGACCCATTTGCCCTGGTATCTAGTGAAAAGCAACAGTATGAAAATTGCCTAGATCATAAGTAATAAAGACCCACTTACTGATCTTAAAGCAGCTTCTAGAGAGATAGAAACCTACTGGGACTTTTTCTGGAGAACAAAGACCTGGCTGGTGAAATGCTTGCAATATTACTCTAACTTGCTGGTGGTGAACCTGGTGTGGACCATTTTTGCTGTCCTCCCTCAAGCCTGTTAGCAACAATGGTGTGCTCTGTTCACTCTGTTCTGCAACCTGGCCAGGTGAGTACCCTGAGCCCCTGCCCACCTTATGCAGCAGCCATACCACAACAGAGCTGGGTAAGCACATTGTGCCCTACTCTCCCTGCACAAAAGTCATGCTTCAAACAGGCTTGGAGAATATTCAGAGTCCCTACTCTCCTCATGTAGGAGCCAGATGAGTGCACTGCATCCTGCTGTCCCCACCCAGCAGCTGTGTCACAACCCAGCCAGGCAAATGCACTGAGCCTCACCCATAGAGTATCACAGCAGCCATGCCACAACTGAGCCAGGCAGACACACTCTGTCCCACCCTTCCTGCACAGTAGCCATGACCCTGTTACAGCCAGTAGGCACACACAACGTACATGAGGGATACCCCCTGAGAAACTGGCTCTGATGGTCAGTCAGGGGAAATTGTAATTCTGGGTCCCATGGATCATCTTCTACACAAGACAACTTTTTCACAACTGGAAGAGGCAGCTGCTTTGCCTAATATATGTAGACAAATATAGTCAGGCAAAATGAGGAGATAGAGGAATATGTTCCGAACAAAAGAACAACACAAATCCACCCAAAAGACCTTAATTAAACAAATAAAGTAGCCTAACTAACAAAGAGTTAAAAGTAATAGTCATAAAGATGCAAACCAAATTCAGGAGAAGAATGTATAAAAACAGTGAGACTTCAGAGAAGAGATTGAAATCATCAAACAGAAGTTATAACCAAACTGACAAATACACTTAAAAGGTTGAACAGCAGCCTGGATGAAGTAGAAGAACAAATCAGTGAGCTGGAAGGCAAAGTAATAAGTATCACCCAGACAGAACATCAAAAGATACAAATAATTTTAAAAAGTAAAGATACCTTAAGAAATGTATAGGGCAATATCAAGTGGAATAACATTCCCATTATAGGGGTCCCATGAGGAGACAAGGGAAAGGAAGACTTTGAAGAAATAATGACTGAAAACTTTCTTATTCTGGGGAAGAAGGCAATCATCCAAGTCCAAGAATCCCAGAGTTCCAAACAAGATAAACTCAAGGGTAACCAAATCAAGACACATTACAACTAAACGAGTAAAAGTTAAGGATAGAGTATCTTAAAAGGAGCAAGAATAAAACAACATATTGTATATAAGGGAAACCCTATACGATTATCAGCACATGTTCAGGAGAAACTTTACAGGTAAGAAGGGAAAGACATACATATTCAAAGAAATAAAAGAAACAAAATTCCAACCAAGAATGTTTTACCTAACCAGGTTATCATTTAGAATTGGAGAGCAAGAGTTTTGTGGAAAAGAAAAAGATAAATAAGTTCAGACCTACAAGAAATGTTATATGGATTTTGTTAAGGTGAAAAAGAAGGCACTAATAATAAGAAAATATGCAAAAGCAAAATTTCTGTGAAAAAAGGTAAATATATAGTAAAGGTAATGGATCAGTCACTTACAAAGCAAGTATGAAGGTTAAAAGACGAAAGTAATGAAGTGAACTAAAATTGTAATAATTTGTTAAGGTAAGGTAAAATTAAATAATGTAAAATGCATCATCAAAATTCAAAACATGGGGGGTAAATATAAAGCTTTGGGATGTGTGCAAAATTAAGTTTCTATCAAATTTTAAAAATACTGCTATATACAAAGGATATTATATTTGATCCTCACTGTAACCAAAAAGAATATATATATATATATATACACTAAACACACAAAAGAAGATGAGAAAGGAATCTAAACATAACACTTTAAGAAAGCCAGCCAACCACAAAAGAAAATAGAAATAGAAGATGAAAGGAACTGAGAGGAACTACAAAAACAACCAAAAGACAATTAATAAAATGGCACCAAATACGTCTATTAATAATTAACTTAAATGTAAATGGACTAAATTTGCCAGTCAAAAGACGTAGAGTGGTTGAATGAATAAGACAAGAAGACTCATCTATATGCCGATGAAAAGAAACTCACTTCAGAAGTAAGGACAAACACAGATTAAATGTGAAGGAATGAAAAAATAATTTTCATAAAAATGAATATGGAAAGAAAGCCAGTGTACCTATACTGATATCAGAGAAATAGACTAACATACTGTAAGAAAAGACAAAAAGGGCAATATGTAATTATAAAAGGATGAATCCAGGAAGAAAATACAACGTTTATAAATATATACACACCCCACAAAGATACACCAAAATATATAAAACAAATATAAAGGGAGAAATTGACGGCAATACAATAATAATAGGGTATTATAACAACCTCACTTACAATAATTGACAGAAAGTACAGACAGAAAATCAGTAAGCTAACAGCAGCCTTAAATGACACATTAAAGCATATGAATTTAATAAATATATACAGAACACTCCATCAGAAAGCAGTAGAATACACATTCTTCTCAAGAGCAAATGAAACATTATCCAGGATAGATCTCATGTTAGGTCACAAGTCTCAGTAAATTCAAGAAGATTAAAATTATAACAAGCATCTCTTCCAACCACAAGAGTATGAAACTAGAGGTCAGTTACCAAAAGAAAATTGTTAATAACACAGAATCATTAAGGTTAAATAACATGCTACCAAAGAATCAATGGGTTATTGAAGAAACCAAAGGAGAAATAAAAAATACCTAGAGAAAATGAAAACAAAATTATGGCATACCAAAATCTGTGGGATACAGTAGTGTTTCTAAGAAGAATGGACATATCATCACACGCCTACATTAAGAGACAAAATCATCTCAAATAACCAATATAACTTTATACTTAAGCAAGTAGAAAAGGAAGACAAAACAAATCTCAAAGTTAGTAGAAAAAAATAAATGTGTGGAAATAAATGAAATAGACTCAAAAGAAAATAGAAAGGAATTAATAAAATGAAGAGCTTGTTCTTTGAGAATATATATTAAAAATTATAAATCTTTAGCCAGACTAATAAAGAGAAGAAGAGAGAGAACACAAATAAGTAAAATCAGAAATGAAAGAAGAGGAGTTACAGCTGATACCACAGAAATACAATGGGTTACAAGATAATGTTACAAATAATTATATGCAAAAAATTAGACAGCCTAAAAGAAATGGGCATATTTCTAGAAACATACAAGACAGAATCATGAAGCATAGAAAACCTGAATAGACCAATCACTAGTAAGGAAATTAAATAGTTAAAAAAAAAATCTTCCAACAACAAGAGTACATGACCAAATGGCTTAACTGATGAATTCTATGAAACACTCAAAAAAGATTTAATATCTATCCTTATCAAACTCTTCAAAATTTTTGAAGAAAAGGGAATGCTCCTGAACATATTTTACAGGGACAGCATTATCCTGAAACTAAAACCAGAAAAGTACCACACACAAAAAAAAATTACAGTCATATATTCTTGAAAAACATACATGCAAACATTTTAAACAAAATATTAGCAAGTTGAATTCAACAATATATTAAATGAATTCAACAATACATTAAATGAATCCAATACATTAAATGAATCCACCATGACCAAGTGGGATGTATTACAGGGATGTGATACAACACATTAAAAAATGAAGAATAATAATCTTATGATCATTTTAATAGCTACAGAAAAATAATTTGATAAAATTCAACATTCATTTTATATTAAAAAAATCTCTCCTCAAAGCAGATATAGAGAAAATATTCCTCAACATAAGGTCATTATAGACTAACCCAGAACTAACATCATACTCATACAGTGAAAAGCTGAGGCATTTCCTCTAAGATCAGGAACAAGATAAGGATATTTACTCACACCACTTTTATTTAACATAACGTTGGAAAAGCTATAGCCACAGAAATTAGGCTAGAAAAATAAATAATAGTCATCCAAATCAGAAAATAAGGAGTAAAACTGTCACTGTTTGAAGATGACAAGATACTATATAGAGAAAACCATAAAGACTCCACTAAAAACCTGATAGCACTAACAAATAATTTCATAAAGTTGCAATATACAAAATCGATATGCAGAAATATATTGTGTTTCTATACATTAATAACAGACTAACAGAAGGCAAAATTAAGAGAACAATCCTATTTCCAATTGAACCAAAAACAATGAAATACTTATTTAGGAATAAATTTAACCAAGGAGATGAAAGATCTGTCCTTCAAAAACTATAATACACCAATCAAAAAAATTGAGGATGATATGAATGAATTGACAGATATTCTGTGCTCAAATTTTGGAAAAAATAAATATTGTTAAAATGTCCATATTACCCACAATCATCTACAGATCCAACATAATCCCTATCAAAATTTCATGGCTTATTTCAAGGAACTAGAGCAAATAATTCTAAAATGTGTATGGAACCACAAAACATTTCAAATCAAAATGATGTTCTGAAAAAACAAAAACAAAAACAAAGCTGAATGCATATCACTACATGATTTCAAACTATACTACAAACTTACTCTAAACAAAACAGTATAGTACTGGCACAATAACAGACATATACATGAATGGAACAGAACTGAGAGCCAAGAAATAAACTCACATGTGTATGGACAATTAATTTATGTCAAAAGAGCAAGGAACATACAATGGAGAAAAGACAGTCTCTTCAATAAATGGTGATGGGAAAACTGGACAGTCACTTGCAAAAGATTAACCTATATCTCTATCTTAAACCATACCAAAAATTAACTCAAAATGTATTACACACTTAAGTGTAAGTCCTGAAGCCATAAAGTTTATAGAATAAAACATAAGTTGTATATGTTAATCCTCAACACCTAATTTATCCACACTCCACCCCCACTTTCCCCCTTGGTAACCATAAATTTGTTTTCTAAGTCTTTGGGATTAACATATACACACTACTATATATAAAATAGGTAATCAACAAGGACCTAGTGTATAGCACAGGGAAATCTACTCAGTATTGTGTAATAACCTATATGGGAGAGAATCTGAAAAAGAATAGATATATGTATATGTATAACTGAATCACTTTGTCATATACCTGAAATTAACACAATATTGTAAATCAAATATATTACAATATAAAATAAATAAATCAATATATAAATAAATACATAAATAAAACAAAAGAGAAAAAATATATATGTGGAACTATCTTAAAATAATATTAAAGTTAAATTCAAAAACGGTAAAAATAGTACACACAGTAAGCTACTACATTGTAAATAATAATAATAAATTGTGTTGGCAAAGGACAGTGGAAAATTTATATATGCACATATTTCCTTGTTAATGGGTAGGCTATGTGTGGAAGAAAATAAACTGGTAGTAGTGGTTTGGGGGGTGGGGTGCAGACTGGAGGCTTAAAGATATGATTGGAGAGAGGCTAGATTTATTTCTTTATGTATTTCTTTATGTATTTATGTATTTATTATTATTATTTTTTTGGTGGTACACGGTCCTCTAAGTGTTGTGGCCTCTCCCGTTGCGGAGCACAGGCTCCAGACGTGCAGGCTTAGCGGCCATAGCTCACAGGCCCAGCCGCTCCATGGCACGCGGAATCCTCCCGGACCGGGGCATGAACCCGCATCTCCTGCATCGGCAGGCAGACTCTCAACCACTGTGCCAAAAGGGAGGCCCCTTGATTTATTTTTTAATATAATATTTTCTTTGTTTTCAAAATTTGTACAGCATGCATTATATACCTGTTTTGAAAAACAAATCAATCTACAAAATTTTATGCAATTATAAGAAAAAAGATAGGAGTTAATTTCTGCCAAATAATAACCATTGTTAGATTGTGGGATTGTGTGTGATTTCTTTCTCATGTTTCTGGTTTCCATATTTTTACTGTGATTATACTGCTGTGACACTGACAAAGATAAAATTAGAAAT